>JAOWBW010001055.1:0-147019 GCA_026119855.1 Campanula takesimana
TGAAATTGCTTTACCGAACCCGATCCGATCCGAACACCTATGGGATCCGCGCTCCGATCCGTGCCCCGATCCGATCCCCATCCACTGTCTGAAACATATAACATCCCTCAAGCAACGTTTGGTTCGTGCAAATAGACAAAGAAATCGCTACACCCAATCGAATTTGTAATCTCTAATTTCAAGTAAATTTTCAACAATAATCGAATTTATAATCTGAAACTTCAAATTTAGGGCTTCATGTATTGAATTTCCAATCTGAAATTGAAACCCTAAATTTGAAATCAGGGAAAAATCGAGAGATTGAAGTCTTTACTAGGTAAGAGCAGGCGATGAAGATGATGCTTCATGAGACGGCGACGGTGAAGGCGAACGGAGACGTCAAACGGAGACGTCGACGAACGGAGAAGGCGAAGATGTTGTCTTCTTGGTAGAGCAGGTGATGTCGGCGAGTAGGCGACGGCGAGCAACGGCCTGGAACGGCGACGTCGGCGAGGCTCGGGCATCGTGTATTCGTGTTTCGTCTTTGACAAAGAAACGGCGTGTTTTGGTTTGTTGAGGCCGAGCCCTAACTTTAGTTTATATAGGTAGGGGGAAAATGTAAATGTTGAAACTAAGGGGGTGATATAAAAAAAGGCAAGCGCTAACATTTCGGATCGGGTTCGGGTCGGATCGGATCGGATCAGGGGTCTGACCGAATCCGAACCCGAACCCGCTCGGATCATGAAATTGCATATTGATGCCACAGACATACTCAATGTCAGTGTCAGTATCAACGTCAGTGTCAACTTACGATTTTGGCATCAAATGGGTTCAGTCCGTCAACTTTTGCATCTATATATCCACGAAATGGAAGAAAAATAAATCCAACCCTTTGACTTTGTCCATATTGTTACTACCTCCTTCCCGGACTAAGTTTTTTTAGTTTGACTTTACACGGAGATTAAGAAAAAATAAATGTTGTGAGTGTGAAAAATTAAGAGAAAGTAGGAGAGATAAAGTGGATAAGGAGTTTTTGTTGTGAGAATGACAAGTGGATCTCATGGTCTATTTTAGGTAATAAAGTAACTAAAAACCTTAGTATGAGACAAAGAAAAAATGAATATAAGAAATTTAGTCTGGGACAGATTATACAATACTATATTGATTGACCAATTCAAATAAATCGCTAGAGTAAGAAGACTACAAACAATGGTGGTGGCGGCCATAAGCTCTAGTTAAAGTCAACACAATGAATTTGTGTCCAGGAGAAAAATAATAAAAGGGAAAAACAAAACAGAAGTTTCCAACAGCTACTATTTAAGAACAATGACTTAATCAGTGGCGGTTCCTATAGGGAAATCTGAATAGCATGTGTCGACATTAATTAATTTATCTTTCAAAGATTTTCCACCAGCCAAGCCTTCAAATTTGCAATTAGCCTACCAAATACAAACAAACGGCCCTGCACAATCCAGATGGCTGATTAAAGGAGGGTGTGAGCCTTGAAATTCCAAGGTTAAAGTCCGAGATTCAATATAAGAGCAAACATTTCTCTTCTAATTGACATATATGGATATAAGTGACGATATCTTAAAATGCTACAATACACACACACATACAAATATATGCTGCTCCATCCTAGAGTATGTGTCCACACTTTATTTGCATGGATATTAAGAAATAGCGTGATGCTGCCAAAAAACGTACCGGATCAGCCTTCGTCTAGCAGTTCGGATAAATCCAGCAATGAGAACTTCCTCGTACGGATCTGCGCACAATGAGCAAACGTAAACTACGCCGGGGCTTCACCGGCAAAGGCCCTCCGGCGTGAAAATAAGAATACGGATTGTGTATGAAATGAAGAGAAATCAATTGACTATAGTTTTGAGCCAAAAGAGTTCATTACCCATTTCCTGTATGGAGGACCTGTTTATATAGGGGTGGGTGAATGAGTCCTGACTTGTCAAGTAAGCCAGAATGCCCGTGTTGATTTAGGACTCGTATTCCTTGGAGATAGACTCCTGATAAGGATGGATGATATCCCAGTTGTATTGTAGTAGGGGTATCCTTGTTTAGATAAGGATCCTCTGTATTTGTGTTGTAATTAGACTCTGAGAGTAGTCTCCCGTTGATATAAGGGAATTGACTGTTGTCTGAGAGAAGTCGGCCCGTCATCCAACTCGGCTCGTCATAGAGGCCGACTGGGGATTAGGCTCTTAGATCTCGACCTAGGCGAGGCCCGCCTGCTCGGTTCAGATATGTCGGCCCTTAGTTGTGGGCCTCTTGAATATGGACCTTCATGTGGTATGGGACCAAAGTCCATGGAACCCAATGACCAAGTCGGGTCATGTCGTTCAGTAGCCCCGAGTTTCTATCTCGGCAAGCCGAGTGGAAACTGAACTGTTTATTGACTGTACCTTCATTTATGGTGATTTGATAGTCTGCCGCAAAAATCCTTAATAGTTTAGATTTCCTGACGTCAACTTGATTTATTTCAGGTGAAATCATTATTCTTCTTGGAAAACGGAACCTTAATTAATTTCTCCCCAATTATGAGTGGCACAAATAGTTCCTCACCCCCTCCTCATATTCAGGTAATATATATAAAAATCCGCCCCTTGGTATTTTGTTCTCCACAAATCGTTCCCACTTTCTCTTTCAAGATCCTTCAAGAGATTTCAAGATGGCCCCAAAAAGAACGTACTACGACGCCTTCCCAGAAGAAGTGGATTCAGATTCAGAGACCCAAGCTGTAGGTTCAGGTTCATCAAGTAGCAGCGATTCTATGTTTCCTTCGAAGCACCGTTCATCTTTTCCGGCGGAGGAGTCACCGTCCGACAGCAACGAAGAATTTTCAGAGCCCGATCCTATTTTCAGTGAGAATGAGTATTCCGATGATGACGATGGTAGCGAACATGATGGTGAAGACCATGATGAAGATAAGGATGAGGATGATGGTGAAGACGAGGATGAGGATGAGTACGTCAGAGATAGCATTGATGTTGATGATCAAGGATATGAAGGGGATGAAGAATGGGAGGAAGAAAATCAAGATCAAGATCGTGATCTTTGTTAGGACTCAATACTTCTTCTTTTGTTTTTGTAAAGGCTAGGCCCCCGGCCTTGTTGTGCGGGTCCCTTTTAACTTTAATGTAATGTATTTTTGGTTCTTGTAATGGCTAGGCCCCCGGCCGTATTGTGGGGGTCCTTTGGATATAGTAATGAAACTATTTGTCTTCTAATTATCATTTGTCTAAGCTTCGTTCCCCGTCTTGGATCTACTTTATCTTTTATGATCTTTCTTTATACCTCCATTGATGCAACCAGCTTCGTGATGTCGTTCTTCCATAATGTGATCACCTCGTCTTGTCTGACACGTCGACATGTAACATAAATTGTATGCAATAGCCTTCTTATAATTTAATCAGATTTGGTCAAAACCGAGATGTTGTTGTGCACATGTCGGTCTGCGCTGGCAGCCTCAGGAGAGTGTTACTTTATAGGTCCATGACGTCACAAATTAGTGATGTCATCTGTGTCATTTGTGTCAGGCGGCGGACGGTAAGCGAAGGGACATTTTTCTTTATGAGGAAGCCACAATCCTTAATTGTAGGTAATGATGGTTTAGGATGATGACGTATGCAGCCGCCAATTGTCATGAGATTCTCACGAGATCTCGAACGGATAGGGGTCAAATTCTCAGGGTATACCCGAACCGAGAATTTCAATCGGTTAAAATCCCTAAATCTCTTTTTACTTTTTATTGAATTTGCCAAAACCCTCACAACTTCAAGGTTTACTCTCCGACGATTCAAACGGCAGCTGTCAAAACTTAGCTTGATTCCGGCGAACATTCAACATAGTTCCGGCATTCCATCTTTTTTCCGCTCACTTATGTCCATTCTCAACCTCAATCGCTTAATCAGGTACTATTCCCCCCTTTTCGCATTTCCAATTAATTTTTCCGTTTCTCTTTTCCACTCTGTTGCGCCTCTATTCCGTCATTAGAATGTCCTTTGATTTTTCGTCATCGGTCCGCCTGGGATTTCATAGAGTGAATCGTAGGATTTATCGTAGAACAGATGGTCCTTGGTTTCTGCTGTCCTTGGATGAGGTTAGGGAATTTCTTGCAATACATAGAGCTTTTAATGGAACGGTATAATGGCCCATCAATAGTCGTCGTTTCGATCGCCTTGGAATTATGAACCCTAATTTAGTGGTTTTCTTCTCTCTGCCTGACATTTTGAGCCATATTTCTTCTTGTTACCTTATGTCGGAGGACGAGGTGATCCCCTCGGCTTCTGTGATAGGGATGAGGGGGTTGAATGCGTCCCCCATCTCGACTTCTGATGCTAACCCCCTTTATTCCTCTGCAACTATGTCGGGGGAAAGTACCTCTGCAAGGATAGTAGATCAGTTCAGAGACGACGTCCCTGAGGGGAGTCGAAGTCACGGTCGTAGGAATCTCAGACGAAGGGGGAATACCGTGGCTCCCAACCAAGCTAAAGTAGCCCAAGGCTGGTGATGAGATGATTGAGTATCTTCATAATAACTATAGGATTTCTCGTGATAACTACGACCTGACATACGAGCCTGCTCCTGTTCTGACCACTGATGAAGAGATGGCTGATTTTTACTGGAACCACATAGAAGTAGTTTTTTTCTTCAAACAGTTCCAGCTAGGACTCCGGTTACCTCTTGACCCTTTTATCTGTGAGTTTCTGGAGGATTGGCAAGCCGTTCCTGCCATACTGGGTACTAACACGGTTAGGTACTGACTTATTTTATTGTCTTGTTCCATAGTTTATGCTTCAAACCATGCCCAATGGCCTTTTACCATTTCTTTGAGCCTAGTTTTAACGATAATACCCAAGTCTTAACCATCCGGAGTAAGCAGAGGCGCCCCAAGATTATTGCCCCAATTTCCAGCTCGGTAAGCAAAGTGTCGGGGTGGAATAATCATGTCATCAAGGTTGAAGGCCGCCTTGGATGGGAATTTCCCATTCCCGCAAATGTTCCCAAGGCCCCAGAGACTTGTTATAAGGCTCCATGGAGCGGTGATTTGGTGAAGAAGTTGGAGGAGTTTGCCGCCATTCAGCAACTTAATTGGTCGTCTTTAGAGGCCAATCATGGTTATTATGTTCAGGCAGGCATCATGCCGGGGCCTTGGAAGGACGTGAATGTGATGGTGCATGTATCCCGAGGCAACCGGTACCCTAACTGGGTTGTTCATCCTTACTTTGTTTTTATAAGGGATTGTAAGATCTGTCGTGATCAGGACGAGGCTTGTCTGAAAGTCCAAAAAGTGGTCGGATGTAAACTTATGCTCCCATCTTCTCATTTTATATTGTGATTTTTCAGTGTTTGGCTTCTAACTCTTGTCTTGTACTTGACAGATTTAACCATGGAGGAGGAGATGGATTTGGCTCGTGCGTACTCTTCTGGCCCCAACAAGCTTCTAAACAGGAGGAGGCTGAAATCAAAAGATTCGGGACGCTCCAAGAGGCATGCGATATGGGAGAACGGCAGGAGGCCTTAACCATCAAGGAGGCTGGCCCTCTCCCTACTACCGATGTGGCTCCCGGAGGCCGAGTTGAGGTGAATGCAGGTGAAACCGTGCCAACTGTGGATGCTTCTATGCCGGATTAGGCCGGAGAAAGAGTTTTTAAGGATATAGGGGCAGCAGATGACGGCGAGCCCCTCGGTGAAAAATGAGCTAGGGAGGGTGGCGACGAGTTGTCAAAGAAGCCATCACCTAAAAGGCGTTCCTCCACTGCACCAACTGATATTCCGTCTGCTTTTTCCTCCAAGGAGATTGATGCCTTGATAGCAGATTTTTCGGATGTCCGTCCATTGAAAAGCCTTGATATTACTGCCCGATCTGGTCCGATGATGAGACTTGGCCGGCCAATTTCGGAACGAGCCTTTGATGCCGATCTCCTGCAAGGATTGAACTCCATGTCGCCCACCTATGCCCATATGGCCGAACTCAAGGGTCTCATTATTGCCGAGGTAATAGGCTAACTTGCTTGTTCTCTGATTGCTCTTTTGTTCCCATAGCTGACATCAACTTCTTTGTGTAGCTTGACACCCTTTCCAAACACGAGGCGTCGCAATGGTCTGGAGTTAGTAAGAAGATGGCCGATATGGAGGGTAAAACGACTCAGGCCCACGTGAAACTAGGCCAGACTGTGGAGTTAGTTAATAAGGCACGTGAAAACGCTAAATTGGCCCATGCCGAGAGGATCAAAGCTGTCGGGGATGCCGAGGCCGAGATTAAAAAACAGAGAGCCGCTGCGAGGCAATTTAAGGAGGAGTCTACGTCACTTCAGGAGGAGATTGACAAAGAGAGGGAGAATGCCGCCATTTTGGCCAAGGAGAAAGAGGAGATGGAGATGAAGTTCCAACAGTTGGAGGAGAGCATTCCTACCAAGGAGAAGGCTGCCGTGATGAACTTTCAATGTACTGTGATGTCGTCGATCATTGATGATCAAGTAAAGTCTACTTACATTGATAGCTATACTCACGCAGCTCGCCAACTCCACATAGATCCCGAAGTAAATGCTCCAGTTGAGAAGTGGGCCAGTCTCTTGTTGAATGATGCTTATGGTGAGGAGGCCCGTGCAGCACATTCCCTGATCCCGTACTCTACTAACACCCTTAAATTGATAGCTCAAGAGGATGAGGCAGAGGGGAGACCGGTCTGGAGTGCTCCCCCAGTTGATCCCAACAATTTTATACCTTTGTTGAGCGTTTTCAGGAGGAGTTGAGCCCTGATGAGGAGGGGGATGACGAGGAGGAGCAGGCCTCATAAAATTTTATGAACTTAGTTATGTAAAGCCGGTGAGGCTGTTTGATACAATTTTTCTTTATGCTTGTGAGTCGGTTTGGCCGTGATACAATTTAATTCTGTTTAGTATTTGTATGCATGGGCCCAGCGTAATCTGGGGGGCGTAAACACTATTATTTTTGTCGTTTAAGTATTTGTATGCCTTGGACCAGTGTTAACTGGGGGCGTAAACACTTGTTATTTGTAGGGATTTGTCTACCTCGGTTTGAGGTTTTAACCCTTATTATCTCTTTGATTGTCACTGTTAGTTAGGGGATCTCGATTTGAGATGCCTAACTTGTAGATACCCCGGGAAACCACAACTTGGCTAGAGCGGTGAATTATCCTAGGATGTCTAACTTGTTTTAGATTGTTTAGAGTCGCCACCTATGTTTTGAGGAACATAAGAAAAACCTATTGATAATAGCCTAAGTTTGATTACGAAAACAGAGATTCCTTGTTTTGAGGTTCGGGGGTTAGATTACGAGATGGGAAGTACCGAAACACCCATCTCGCCCAACTAAAGTTGGTCTTGCTTGATCAAAATCTACATGAATGATAAACGTTCTTCTTCTTCTTCTTTAAATCATAAAAAGGGGTTTAAAATAGAGTTTGGAATGTAGGAGATAACTCTTTAACCGACCTCAATGAGATGAGGTGATCATTAGAGTCATGTCCCAAAATGATTTGGGTGATTGCACTTTGATAATACAAAAAGAAAGAGAAAAGAGATGAAGTTGAGAAGGGAAAGAAATAGCTTTACCTAGACTTCAAGAGAATTCAAACACTTCTTGTTGATTTACTTGGAGAAATCCTTTGGAAAATGCTTTGAAAGTAGGAAATTTTGGTTTATTGTAATATGAGATTGAGAGCCAAAAGTCCAAGGTCAAGGTCAAGGTCAAGGTTTTTCGGTCCTTAAAAATGGAGGTAAATGGGGGGGTTTTTATAGGTGAAAGAGAGATGTTTTTGGTGCCAAAACTCAGTCACCAAGAAATCTTTCCCGGGCAAAATCCTTTAAATTGAGCAAGGGAGAGAATCCTGGCCAGAAATCTGTAACCGACGCCCAGAGGCGCGCGCTTCCTGCTTTGGGGGCGGGAGGCGCGCTTCTGGATCCTCCTGTCGGAGGCGCGCGACTCAGAGAAGGCAATTTTGACAGAATGGACTAAAAAGTCAGCCCTGTTATTCAGTTTAGTCCCTGGACTTAACGAAGTCAGTCAGGAACTTAACGGAGGTTACAGAAACTAACGAGAAACACTTAAAATGGGGAGAAACACAAGATCAAATGTGCAATCGGGGTGAGCGGTCCAAGGCGGGGTGTCTACAGAGCCCCTCGGTGACGTGAATTGCAAAGCAAAACGCGTCGACGAAAGTTAAAAACACCCGCCGAGGACATCACCAAGAAAAAGCAAAGACTCGATGAAAGCAGGAATTTGAAATTGCGAGAGATAGTGGTGCGCTCCCTGTGTGAGCGGATTTTGTTGATAGAGGGGGTGGCATGATCCGTTAGGCGAACCTGTCGGCTGAATATGTTGAATGAGGCCGTTAGTGAACCTTTGAACGAGGCCGTTAGTGAACCTTTGGAGAGGCCGTTGGTGAACCTTTGGAGAGGCCATTAGTGAACCTTTGAGGAGGCCGTTAGTGAACCTTTGGAGAGGCCGTTAGTGAACCTTTGAAGAGGCCGTTAGTGAACCTTTGGAGAGTCCGTTAGTGAACCTTTGAAGAGGCCGTTAGTGAGCCTTTGAAGAGGCCGTTAGTGAACCTTTGAGGACAAATCCGTTAGTGAAATCCGTTGATGAGGCCGTTAGTGAACCCTTGAATGAGGCCGTTAGTGAACCTTTGGAGAGGCCGTTGGTGAACCTTTGTTGACGAATCCGTTAGTGAAATTCGTTAATGAAATATTGCTTTGAAGTCGCGTGCCACTTGGAGTCACACTTGACTTTTTGACTTGTGGGGTGCGGGCATAGTTGACCGCGACCAGAAGAATGTTCTGCTGGGGATGAAATGTTGAGATCGACTCTTGAGGGGGGGTATGGTACCCGTGACAGAACTTAGGGAGTTCGGAATCCGTGGGGAAACCTTGATGCTGTGCATGGTTTCTTGCATGGGAGACTGCTTCTGAACCTGCCTAATGATGGGAAGAGTGCGCGTCCGGACCTCGTTGTGGGATGCGCGCGCCTCGGATGAGTATGTCGGGGGGACGCGCGCCTGGCGCATAAGTTCAGCATATTTAAACCGGCGGTTCACTGTTTTCGGTGAGTTTTCAAAAATTTGAAGAACCCTCCAAATTCCAAACCAAATTTTCGTAGAGAAATCACCCCAAAACACTTTCTTGCTGCTCTAGGATCAATTCCGTCACAGAAAGGATGTCGGATCGTCAACAATCACCTCCGTTCGAGATGCCACAGGGCGAGGAGCCCGAAATTGGGGTTGAAGCTATGGACCCGAGCTTGCTTACCTTCCGGCCTCATACCCACATTTCTCACTTCGTGACCTCGGGTTTGGTAAGAATGCCTCTCCTTTCTTGTCGATTTCGGATTTCATGAAGCTCCGTTTTTTACCCGAAATATTGTTGCAGCAGCTTTATTGATCATTCCTTGCATGTTGTTTGTTGCTGCTGATTTGTTGTAAGAAACATGTTGGGGCGCCCATTTTCATGTTCACACACTTGCTTGTACATTGTTCTGCCATTGAAATCTCTGTGTCGAGTTCATCCGTTTTCTAGCAGTCATGCTGATGAAATTTTCGCTGTTCCTTCTTTCCTTTCAGGAGTGGACCCGTCTGACAGAGATTCGTGGTAGGGCTCATGGGCCCATATCTATATGGAAGAGGTTGCCTGAGAATGTTCGGGCCCGAGTTACAGGGACTCATTTTGGTCTTTTTGTCACCAGCCTCCCAGCTTTGAAGAATGACCCCGATGTGGTCCAGGCATTGAGGGAAAGATGGTGGGACACCACCCATACCTTCCATTTACCCATGGGCGAGGTGACTATGATGCCTACCGATTTCACAGCTTTGATGGGCTTGCCGTTCATAGGGATGCCGGTCCCTTTTGGTTTGAGAGGGGCTGTTCGGACTCCAGACGAGTTACTGGCTTTGGTTGACTGCCGGTTCGAGGTCAAGAATTCTCGAGTGACATGGGGGCGAATCCGGGCCTATTTCGGCATCTTAATGGCTGAGGCTCGAGGTGTTACTACTGATCGGGTCGATGCCGTGGCCCGTTGCTTTATTTGGTACCTGTTATCCCATACTCTGTTTGCCAACGGGGGATCTTCGGCCTCTTTGGCTCTGCTCAACTTGTTAGTGGATCTGGACCAGATCGGCCAGTATAGCTGGGGCGCAGCGGGCTTAGCTGCTTGTTATCACGGCATGGATTTGACCAGCCGCTCGACCACTAGCTCGGTTATGGGATTTAGCTTGCTGTGGGAGGTATACCACTTACTGTCTCTTTTATATTCTCCTTGCCTTGGTCATAATTACCTTTTTTTTCATTGACTGTCATTAACTTTGTTTTTGCCTCTTGTCTACAGCTCTGGGCCTTTGCTATCCTGAATCTGAGGGATTTCAAGATTGATAAGGAAGGCCAGCCCCAGTATCCGGACTGCGCACGGTGGGCGTACAAGGAGAGGAATGTGAAGACTGGTACGAACCCTATTAGTCTTACTTCGGCCCGACAGCACTTGGACACCTTGAGGCCCGAGTCTGTTGCCTTTTCTTTGTATCCGTGGAGATCAGTTCAGCACTGGTTTGAGCATACTCTTATTCCTACCCGTTCTCGGCTTTTGATGAGTTTGGTTGAGTGCATGGCTCTGTATTTGGGAGACAGAGTGTTCTGGCAGCACGGTATCCAGGTGACAGACTTTTACACCCCCCTGGTCCTGCAGTTCCAGACGTTCCTCCTTTCTGCCCTCGTAATTGGAGGTCACTCTCAGAGGCTGATCGCGCGGCATACATGGCAGGGATTGATGCCGTTCCTTACATTCACTTGGATCAGGATTATGGCCTCTTCAGGGAGAACAACTTGATGCAAGGCTTCATGTTTGCTGATCCGAGGAGATCACAGGCTGCTCCTACGACCTCCGCTCGGTTTTATACTACTGGTGCCGGGTATTGCTTTGATCCTCCTTTGCCTCCTCCCTACTACACTTATTCAAACTTCGGGGTCTTTGAGGAGCAGAGGGAGATTGTTCCCGAGGATATGTCACCGGAGAGAGAGCCTCCTGCTCAGGCTGCTGTGGTATGTTTTCCTGACCATCTTTGCATTTCTCAGTTCCAGTCTTGTTTTTTTTTTTTTTTTTTTTTTCTGTCCTTTGTATTGATGCAACTTCCTTTTTTCTGCTCTCTGTTGCAACAGGTACCTGTAGCTTCTTATAGGCACTTGGGCAGACAGAACAAAGGGATGAGGAGGAGGCTCCGTCAGCTGGAGGAGAGGGTGCTAGAGCTGTGCAGGGATATTGCTGCCATGACTAGAGATGCTGCTGGTGCTGTCTCTGGTGCTGCGAGAGGATCTGCCCGAGGTGCTCAGGGCATGGGACGAGGCTGCAGGGATGCTGCACTGGACATTGATGAGGTTGTCTCTTCGGCGAGGCAGTCGCTGAGCAGGAGTCTGAGCCACGGAGGTAGCCATAGTAGGAGTCTGATCCGAGAAGGTAGCCAGAGCCGGGGTGGCGCTAGTTCATCAGGGAGAGCTGCCAAGAGGACCCGTCCTGATGTTGTGGTTGAGACATCTGAGTCTGAGGATGATGATGATGAGGATGATGATGATGATGGAGGAGACCGAGAGCGGCAGCAGGGGTGAGCACAGTGCTGGTGATGATGTGCCCGAGCTGTTGTGGCTGAGAGGATGAGGGATTGAAACACCTTTACTTTTGCCTGTAATAACATTTAACATGTATTTACAATCCTAGTTATCTTACTACTCATTTTATGCTTTATTAGCGACTCGATCTTAGGTGTCGACTCTTTACAAACAAATGTGTGCCCAAAGAATGCTTGTTGTTGATGCTTGAACTCCTTTTTGCTGCTGGGATTTGATTTTACTGCAGGTTGGATATGTTGAAGTGCTTGGGTTCTGTTCTGAACTGACAAGGGCTATTTCTGTCTGAACTGCTGTCAAAGGCGCGCGCGTTGGGCCTTGCTTGTGGGAGGCGCGCGCGTTGTGAAGCCTTAGTCGGAGGCGCGTGCTTCTGGCCTGCTGAATTTCAGCCCCTTTCTTTTTCGACCAGAATGGTCACACAGCATTCTTCTGCAAACACTTTCTCCTCCTAAACCACAAAATTCTTGTCATAATGGCCCCAATGACTTTCTCTTTTGAAGTCAAGGTTTTCGTCCCCGAGGGTGAGAAGTCCGTTCCAATGGTGGACGCCGTTCCAGCTGTGGGGTCCGTCTCGATGGTGGAGAAGCATCCGAGCGTTTTTGATCGTTTGGGAAAGCCCAATGACGATGTTGTTGACCCCGTGAGACCGGTGGTTCATGTGCGGGACTATAGACCCCGTCATTTTCCCAAGAAGAAGAAAGGTAAGGGAAATTCCTCCCATGTGTGGAAGCGTCCCATGGTTGTCCCCGCTAAGGCTCCGCTTGATAAGGGCAAAGGGAAAGCCGTTGATGAAGCTCCGTCCCGTCCTAGCGTTTTCTCCCGTCTTGGCGGTCCCAAGAATGTTCCGTCCCCATCCAAAAAGACTAAAGGGCATAACAAGAAGCAAAGAAAGATTAGATTTTTCTTTGTACCCCAAGAGATTGCAATTAAATTAGACCACTTTGTTTTAGGATTTAATGTTTTGATGTCTTTTGTTGCCCAATAAATCCGTTGTAATTGCTTGAATAATTCATTGAATGAATAAAAATTGCATCTTGTTATTTGAAGTGAATTGGGTATTTTTGATATGTTTTAGACCGCACCCGAAGGTTGCCTACGTTCCTCCAGTTGGGAGGCTCAGGTCTCCGTAGTTCAAACAAACAAAGACCATTTTATTTTTCTTTGGTGTGCACCCTATTTTTTGCCTAGACCGCCCTTTCGGGTTTTCAATCTAGCGGACTTCTTTTTTGCACGTGCTCTAATTTTTGCCTAGGCCGCCCTTGCGGGTTTTCAACCTAGCGAGCGATTTTTTTTTTTTTTTTTTTTTTTATGGTCTTTGTTTATTAAGCGTAGAACCTCTTGAGCTTGTCGAGGTTGACCTCCTTTGGCAGCTGGTCACCATCTAAATCCACGAGCCGAACTGCACCGCCGCTTAGTATCTTTTTGACCACGTACGGACCGATCCATCGGGGTCCCCATTTCCCCAGGGGATTCATGGCATTAGGAGGATGTTGTCTTAGGACCAAATCTCCCACATTGATGTTTCGAGGCTTCACCTTTTTGTTGAAAGCTCTTGCCATCCTTTGCTGATACGCCCTTGTGCGTTCGAGTGCTCTTAGCCTTTTCTCGTCGAGTAAGGCTAGCTGTTCATATCGACTTTGCATCCAGTCGACCTCATTGACTTGATTCTCGAGGAGGACCCGTAGAGATGGGACTTCAAGTTCGATTGGGAGTACGGCTTCAGAACTATAGACTAATGCATAAGGAGTTTCTTTTGTTGCTGATCGTATTGATGTGCGGTAGCCCCACAATGCTAATGGTAGCTTCTCGGGCCAATCCCTTCCTGTTGAGGCCATTTTCTTGACGATGGTCTCGATGGTCTTATTTGCTGCTTCAACCGCGCCATTTGCTTGGGTACGGTAAGGAGATGACTTGTGCTTGGTGATCTTGTATTCTACCAAAAGTGCATCCATTTCCTTCTCAAAGTGAGAGCCGTTGTCGGAAATGATTTCATGAGGCACGCCGTATCGGCACATGATATTAATCTTTACAATTTCGGCCACTTTCTTGGCGTTGAGGGTCCGATAGGCTTGTGCTTCGACCCACTTTGTGAAGTAGTCGACGGCTACTAGGACGAATGCCTGCCCATTGCTTCCGGCATGATGGACTTTGCCGATGATGTCTATGCCCCAACAAGAGAATGGCCAAGGTGTGACCATGTTGTAAAGTTGCAGGGTTGAGCATGCTGCAGATTAGCATGGAATTGGCATTTGACACACCTTTTGACTTTCTCGATACAGTCTCGTTCCATAGTGCTCCAATAGTAACCAATGCGGAGTATCTTCTTGACTAGCATAAACCCATTCATGTGGGGTCCACACTCTCCTTCGTGCACTTCACACATTATCTCTTGAGCTTCGGCCTCATTGGCGGATAAGAGATTGATCCCGTCGTGGTGCCTTTTATAGACTCGGTCCCCAATCAGTACGTACCAAGAGGCTAGCCTTTGCAGAGCCGCTTGAGACTTCTTATTGTTATTCTCGGGATAAGTGCCATCTTTGAGGAAATTCATGATATCCGAATACCACGGAGAGTTTGTTTGAACCTCGTTGATCTCGATACTCATGCAGTACGCCGGACTGTTCCTTCGGGCAATTTTGAAAGGCTTCACCATTTTCCCTTTGGGCATTTCGACTAATGAAGCTATGGTGGCCAGTGCATCGGCGAAGCGATTTTTATCCCTTGGCAGGTAGTTGAAAGTGATCTCTTGGAATTGTTCAACCAATTCTTCAAGGTGCTGACCATACTGTTGGAGGGTCGGGTCTTGGATTCGCCATTTACCCGACTGCTGATTGATAAGGAGCAAAGAGTCGCCGAATACATCTAGTTCCGTGACGTTTCTCTCGAGAGCTGCTTCGAGTCCTGCTATGCATGCTTCGTACTCGGCAATGTTGTTGGTAGCTTCGACTTCCAGACGGACGGCAATGGGAGTGTAGATGTCTTTTGGATCGACAAGCAATACTCCTATACCAAAACCGTGTTTATTGGCGGCGCCATCGAAAAAAAGTTGCCACTTATTTGCCTCGGTTGCAGTACAAATTAAATGCTCGTCGGGGAACTGTACGTCTTCCCCCTTCACTTCGTCACACGGGAATTCGGCAAGCTGGTCACTGAACACTTTCCCCCTGACGGATTTTAGTGTGACGTAAGTGATATCATAGCCGGCGAGCATGAAGTACCATTTGGCTATTCTTGTTGACATGAAAGGCTTCTCGAAGATGTAGCGGAGCGGGTCCACCTTTGCTACTAGCTTGATCGGAAAAGCTTCTATATAGTGTTTGAGCTTTTGAGTAACCCAAACCAACGCTGCACATGACTTCTCTAAGACAGAGTAGTTCTTTTCACCTCCTTGGAATCGGCGACTGACAAAATAAATGGCATTCTCCTTTGTCGACTCTTGTTGCTCTTGTACTAACATAGCCCCTAGGGCTTCATCATTGACGGTGAGATAGAGCAAAAGAGGCTTCTCCTTGTGCGGCGGAACTAGAACTGGAGGGCACGTCAAGTAATGCTTCACTTGGTCGAAGGCTTCTTGGCACGCGTCGGTCCATTCTAAAGCCACATTCTTCTTGAGTAGCTTGAAGATTGGCTCGCACATGGAAGTGAGTTGGTGCACAAATCGACTGATGTATTGCAGTCTGCCCATGAAACCTTTGATCTCTTTCTGCGTCTTTGGAGGAGGCATGTCAATGATTTCCTTGATTTTGGACGGATCTACTTCAATTCCCCTTTCAGTGACCATATAACCAAGGACTTTGCCTCGGATAACCCCGAACGTGCACTTTGTAGGGTTGAGCCTTATCTTGTGTTGACGAAGCCTTTCGAAGAACTTGCGGAGATCGATCAAATGTTGACCATCGGTCCCTTTGGAGTGAATGATCATGTCGTCCACATAGACCTCGATTTCTCTATGAATCATATCGTGGAACAAGTCTGTCACGGCTCTTTGGTAGGAAGCCCCAGCGTTTCTTAACCCAAATGGCATGACTGTGAAGCAAAAGGTACCCCACAGTGTTGTGAAGGCTGTCTTATGTTGATCTTCCTCGGCCATGAGAATCTGATTGTACCCAGCGAACCCATCCACGAATGAGCGAACCTCGTAGGCAGCAGTGGAGTCGACCAGCATGTCGATATTAGGGAGTGGAAAATCGTCTTTCGGGGAAGCTTTGTTCAAATCCCGGAAGTCCACACAAACTCGAACCTTGCCGTTTGCCTTTCTGACTGTCACAATGTTGGCTAGCCAAGTCGGATACTCAATAACCTTGATGAAACCCACACTGAGGAGCTTCTCGATCTCTTCTTTGACTTGCAGAGACCATTCTGGCTTGATCTTTCTGAGCTTCTGTTTTACCGGCTTGGCATCTTCTCTGATCGGAATTCTGTGCTCCGCTACCTTTCTGTCCAAACCCGGCATGTCTTTGTATGACCATACGAAGACATCCACAAACTCCCGTAGTAGTGCAGGCAATCTGTCTCTGTCGTCCCCCTTGAAGAAGCTTCCGATCTTAGTTTCTCTTGGCTCTTCGTCGGTACCCAGATTAACAACATGCAATTCTTCGTCAGCCCCTGGACCATTTTCATCACGACTACGGACCTGTTGAGCAAGTTCATTTAAGTATGTTGTGTTTTCGTGGTCTATTTAGTCATAATTTGAATCGTTATTAACTTGTTCATTAAGTTCATTATTAGTTAATTCATCATTTATGATGTTTGCAATCTCAGGGTACTCAGAAATATCAAATTTTTCATTAGCAAAGAAAGGAAACACACGCTCGGCTATGGCCTCCATATCCTCTTGGGTGAGGGTATTAGAGACACTCTCGGACTTGAAAGTAAGTGTGAGCTGTTCTTCCTTTGTTGTTGTGCGGGTTATGCAACCCATTTCTTGGACTAAGAATTCCTCGGATACCACGGGCCCTTTCGTAGAATACCAATTGTTGATCGGCTCGGAGCTTGGCGGGATCTCACTGATAGTCTCATTCATGATGACGGTGTCATGGATGGCGTTGACTTGGCATTCGTTCATTATGGCAAGCTCTTCGAACATGGAGGCTAAATCTGTCAGTTCTTCCCCCACGATGATTTCTGTCTCGGACTCTATAGTCACCTTCCTTCCCCACCATTCACGGGGCGACATGGGAGTTGGTTCCCTTTCGGATTTCTGGATCTCACAATAGGAGAAGATTTCGAGACCGGGATTTTTGACACCCTTATTGTTAACCCATGGCTCGGGAAAGATCATGTATGGAACGTCTTCCCCTTGGCGGACAAAATAGCCATTCAACGTCTTACGGTAAGGCCTTAGATTAGGGACCTCATAACGACGGCCTTCTTTACGAGCTCGGGCCTTTTCATTCTTGATCGCTTGCTCTTGTTTCAAGTCTTCTCTGGAAGTCTTGTACCCCAAACCGAATGTGTTCTTGACAAATGGGACTTGCACAGGATGTAGGATTCCTTGTTGATATTTCCCTAGGCCTAAACCAGGGAAGTAGTCCATATTCCTCATCATGCGGAGGACTTTGTGATTGTTGGGGGTCCATGATCCGTTTCCCCCTTCTTTGTCAATGGCGTTGATTGAGACACCGGAGAGAGTGGAGTCTGGTAAACCATGCTGAACTTGGTAGACGGGCTCACCTTTTCTGTGGATGGTGACGTTTTCGGCCATGACGGTCACTATTTCATCACCATTTCGGATCTTGACACATTGGTGGAGAGTTGACGGGACGGCATTAGAACTGTGGATCCATGGTCGACCCAAAAGCAAGTTGAACGAGGCCGGGATGTCAAGCACTTGGAATGGAACGGACATGACCATGCTCCCAAACTCAATGTTTATTTCGATCATGCCCATGACTGTACGGGCGGTGCTGTCGTAACCTCGGATTACTTGAGTAGAAGGCTTCAAATCGGAATCCTTAAGTCCCAGTATGCCCATGATTCTGCTAGGCATGAGGTTGAGTGCGGAACCACCGTCCACTAAGACTCTTGAGATGGGCCTCCCCCTTGCTCGTACCTTGAGGTAAATAGCCTCGTTGTGGTCGGAACCAAATGGTGGAAGGTCCATATCGGCAAAGGTGATGACGTTGCCAAAATGAATGTGACCGATCATTGCCGTGAGGTCCTCGGGAGTAGTATCGGGAGGAATTGATGTATCATCGAGATTGCGGATGACAAGATCTCGGTGTTTCTTTGAGGATGCAATGAGGTCCCAAATAGAGATGTTGGCTTGAGTTTTCTTGAGTTGAACAAGTAGAGGATCTTCGGGAGTGTCGCGAGCTTGCGGCCTTTGAGAAGAGGAGCTTGGTGCGGAAGTGGAAGGGTTGCTTGCTCTGACTCGACCGGATCGAGTTAGCATGTTGACGTTCCCATCTTGCTTCTTTTTCCTATTCTCTGGTACTTCCCTCATTACCTCATCATAAGTTACAACATAACAAGAATTGTCAAGTTTATTCATAACATTGGGGCCCCCATTCACAATGGGGATTGAATGGGTGGTCCCCTCGAGTTCTCCTATCTCTATTACATTGACATGTTCGTCATTAGTCACTACAAATTCTTTCTTGTCTATGAGATCTTGAATGACATTGGGGAGAACGAAGTATTCCTCGGTGGTGTGGCCACTATATTGGTGGTAGCCACAATATTTGTGGTGAGCATGGTTGGGGTTGACTGTCTTGGGTTGGTACCCTTGTACGGGTGTGACTTGACCCTTTGCTTTGAGGACTTCGAAAACTTCGGTTTGAGTCATGCCTTGGAGAGGCGTGTAGACACGGTCATTTCGAGACTTCTTCCCTTGGGGTGGAGGAACCTTTTTATAATTCCCATTGTCGATAGTGACGGCGTTGACCGAGGCCTCTTTTGTGGAGTTGGAAGCGGCCTTGTAGCGGTAGCTAGGAGCACTTTTCTTGACTTCCTTGAGCAACTCGTCCATTCGGACCCCCGCCTCATACATTTGGGAGAAATCCGCATAGCAAGCCCCACTTAGGTGGGTGCGGAGATCAATTTTGAGACATTTGAGAAAGATGTCCATTTGCTCCTTGGTATTTGGCCTTTCCACAATCTCGGAGAGTTTATCATTCCATCTCCTTGTGAAGTCGATGAAGGACTCGTGGTCTCGTTGAGTAGTGTTATCTAGCTCTTTCCTTGTGGGCCGGTGAGTGATGTTGCCTTGGTATTGGTTCTTGAAGGCAAGCATGGCGGAGTCCCAATCAAGACGGACAGTGAGCGGGAGAGTAGCATACCAATCTTTTGCCGCCCCCTCGAGAGTGAGAGGAAAGCATTGAGCCATCACCTTGGGGGAGACCTTCTTCGGAACCATTGCCCAAATATAAGTCTCAATGTGAGCCATAGGACAAGAGTTGCCCTTGAATTTTCTTATGTCGGGCATCTTGAACTTATCAGGAAGAGCTGCCATAGTACTCATGAGGATGGATGATTGATAAAGGCTTGTGTCGGAGCCTTTCCCCATGTTGAGCCCATTGAATTTTTGGTCGATGTAGGCCATGATAGAATCCACCATTTTGGGCTCATTGTTCTCGGAACTTGGCCCTCCCACTTTCTTGGTGCGGGTGTTGACATAAGGACTTTTGAACAAACCTTCGGTCCATTCGGATTCATCATCGTCATTTTTGCTCTTCCCCTTGGCAAGATTAGTGAGATTTTCTTTCATTAGCTCCATCTCGGCCTTGTGGGCCTCCCTTTGGCTGTCGAGGTGGGATTGCCAAATGTCGTCTTTGCTTTGCGCCTCCTTATTAAGGGTGGATACTTGCTCTTGGAGGAGTTGGACCATGGTTGCGAGTTTCTTGAGAGTCATGGTATTGTTGGTGTTGGTGCCGCCGGCCATTGTTGATGTAGGAGCTGTTGGAGTGATCTCTTCACGGACTAACCGATTTGCCGAATCCCGGTAGACTCTGTAAGTACCAATTGAACCTATATTGCAGAAGAGGCCCTTGTCAGTCTTGAGTAACACTTGCGGTCCACGAAGAGGCTTAGAACACACATTTGGGCACACGACTCGAACCACATAAGAAAAGACTCTTTTTTTTTTTTTTTTTTTTTTTTTTTTTTTTATAAGTCGGAGGGAATGGATCCCTTTTGGGGTTTCTAAGAAAATAATGGAATCGTCACACTAGTATATAGACCATCTCGCGGTCCCATATACTCATCGGATTCCATTGCGTTTGTGAATCCTATATGTATCGGGATTAAACTAAATTAATGTAGTAAAGCATACATGCGGGGACGGATTTTTATTTTCGTCCAAAATAACCACTTTTGGGGACGGATTTTTATTGCGTCCGTTTCAACAAGTTGGCATGTATGATTTGAAGACATTAGTTTAGGGAAATCTCGGTACATGGAAACCGACTTAAGTCACGGAGTGTTAGACCCTAACTAGAATTGTGTGGCTTGTGCTCGGCTTGAATATGAGGCTCAAAGGTCACCCCCGGCATGTAGTCTTGAACTACGCCACGGGCTGAGGTTGACCGCTTCGAAAGAGTCAAGGTCGGGTGGAGCTTGAAACTTTCTAGGACGGGCCTCGACGGGTTTGGGGTTAAACTTGTGCGACTCGATAGTGAGCAGTTCATAGGAATATGTGCATGTAGTGTGAGGTCTAACAAGTGACAAAATATTTTTTTATATTTTTTTTTAAAGAAATAAAAAAAAAACAAATAAGCACATAATTACAACTTCCGAATCACCCGTGTGACCGATAAAATAAAACACAAAATTAAAACAGTCCGAAGTTAAGAATAACCACTGATGCAGGCAACTGTGCCCACACCCCCATCATACTGCTCTGTTCTGAGACCTGTTTCTGTTCTGGGAACCAACCCAGAAGCGTGCGCCTCTGAGTGTTGATACGAGACGCGCGCGCCTGGAGCGATGCTATTAGGAGGCGCGCGCTTCTGGGCACACCTGTCAGATTGTCAGATTTTGGACTCAGGGGATTGCCCTGGTCCTATGTGTATATTGTAACCCCTGCAGAAATGATTAGTGGAGAATAGTAGAAGAAGAAAATGAAGAACATGAAGAAGCGGGCGATTCTGGTCCTTGATGCGGGATGCGCGCGCCTTAGGCTGAAGAGGCCAGAAGCGCGCGCCTCCCCCATCAGGAATAAGAATGCCCAGAAAAGATGTAGATTTTGATCAGAATGCAAGTTTAACCCTCAAAACTCCCCAGCGGAGTCGCCACTGTAGATACCCCGGGAAACCACAACTTGGCTAGAGCGGTGAGTTATCCTAGGATGTCTAACTTGTTTTAGATTGTTTAGAGTCGCCACCTATGTTTTGAGGAACATATGAAAAACCTATTGATAATAGCCTAAGTTTGATTACGAAAACAGAGATTCCTTGTTTTGAGGTTCGGGGGTTAGATTACGAGATGGGAAGTACCGAAACACCCATCTCGCCCAACTAAAGTTGGTCTTGCTTGATCACAATCTACATGAATGATAAACGTTCTTCTTCTTCTTCTTTAAATCATAAAAAGGGGTTTAAAATAGAGTTTGGAATGTAGGAGATAACTCTTTAACCGACCTCAATGAGATGAGGTGATCATTAGAGTCATGTCCCAAAATGATTTGGGTGATTGCACTTTGATAATACAAAAAGAAAGAGAAAAGAGATGAAGTTGAGAAGGGGAAAGAAATAGTTTTACCTAGACTTCAAGAGACTTCAAACACTTCTTGTTGATTTACTTGGAGAAATCCTTTGGAAAATGCTTTGAAAGTAGGAAATTTTGGTTTATTGTAACATGAGATTGAGAGCCAAAAGTCCAAGGTCAAGGTCAAGGTCAAGGTCAAGGTCAAGGTCAAGGTTTTTCGGTCCTTAAAAATGGAGGTAAAGGGGGGTTTTTATAGGTGAAAGAGAGATGTTTTTGGTGCCAAAACTCAGTCACCAAGAAATCTTTCCCGGGCAAAATCCTGTAAATTGAGCAAGGGAGGGAATTCAGGCTAGAAATCTGTAACCGACGCCCAGAGGCGCGCGCTTCCTGCTTTGGGGGCGGGAGGCGCGCGCGTTTGGATCCTCCTGTCGGAGGCGCGCGACTCAGAGAAGGAAATTTTGACAGAATGGACTAGAAAGTCAGCCCTGTTATTCAGTTTAGTCCCTGGACTTAACGAAGTCAGTCAGGAACTTAACGGAGGTGACAGAAACTAACGAGAAACACTTAAAATGGGGAGAAACACAAGATCAAATGTGCAATCGGGGTGATAGGTCCAAGGCGGGGTGTCTACAGAGCCCCTCGGTGACGTGGATTGCAAAGCAAAACGCGTCGACGAAAGTTAAAAACACCCGCCGAGGACATTACCAAGAAAAAGCAAAGACTCGATGAAAGCAGGAATTTGAAATTGCGAGAGATAGTGGTGCGCTCCCTGTGTGAGGGGCTTTTGTTGATAGAGGGGGTGGCATGATCCGTTAGGCGAACCTGCCGGCTGAATATGTTGAATGAGGCCGTTAGTGAACCTTTGAACGAGGCCGTTAGTGAACCTTTGGAGAGGCCGTTGGTGAACCTTTGGAGAGGCCGTTACTGAACCTTTGAGGAGGCCGTTAGTGAACCTTTGAAGAGGCCGTTAGTGAACCTTTGTAGAGTCCGTTAGTGAACCTTTGAAGAGGCCGTTAGTGAGCCTTTGAAGAGGCCGTTAGTGAACCTTTGAGGACGAATCCGTTAGTGAAATCCGTTGATGAGGCCGTTAGTGAACCCTTGAATGAGGCCGTTAGTGAACCTTTGGAGAGGCCGTTGGTGAACCTTTGTTGACGAATCCGTTAGTGAAATTCGTTGATGAAATATTGCTTTGAAGTCGCGTGCCACTTGGAGTCACACTTGACTTTTTGACTTGTGGGGTGCGGGCATAGTTGACCGCGACCAGAAGAATGTTCTTGCTGGGGATGAAATGTTGAGATCGACTCTTGAGGGGGGGTATGGTACCCGTGACTGAACTTAGGGAGTTCGGAATCCGTGGGGAAACCTTGATGCTGTGCATGGTTTCTTGCATGGGAGACTGCTTCTGAACCTGCCTAATGATGGGAAGAGTGCGCGTCCGGACCTCGTTGTGGGATGCGCGCGCCTCGGGTGAGTATGTCAGGGGGCGCACGCCTGGCGCATAAGTGCTCAACTTTGAATGACGATCTCGGCATTGTTAGGTAATGCCTTAACCGCGCTTTAATGTTATGTGTAGACACCCCATTTTAGACGTTCATTTATAATCACTCTACTTCTGTGTATCGCCTTTGATTTGGGTCAAAACTCGTTAACTTGGACATGTTTCGTTAAGTTTCTGACTGACTCTGTTAGTCAGGGGCAAAATGAACATTAAAACTGCTGCAGAGGGCAAAAATGTGATTCCAGCACATGGATGTCTCGTACGAGATATCCCCCCTTGACAGTCGGGTTTTGGTAAGTTTCCTTGTTGACCTTAACCCCTTTTCTTGGCAAACACTCATGCAATCCGAGGAAAATCCCATGGCCGATTCTAGAGTCCAAATATACCTCTGTGGGAATCAAGTCTTGGATTCCCACCTCAACTTACTTTCTTGGCCAAAACCCTAGGTCCAAAACCCCTATAAATATAGTTGTTCTTGGCTAGAATGACTAATGGTGAATTAACGGTCAACTCTAGACCCCAAATCCGATCAAAGAAGCTCTCATAATCAGCCCCTCTCCGATACCCACGAAATTTGGAAGATCAAGGCCTTTAGTCAAGGCCATCCATAAGATTCTTGAAGAAAACGCTTAGGTAAAATCTTTGCCTTCTATCTTCTCATGTCCTTCTTTGCTTTGAATAGTGTGATTCCATTAAAGAATTAGCCTAGAGCCTCTCCAATCCATGGAGATGGTCTCGAAGCACATGATCCGACATCCCAAATAAATAAGCAATTATTTATTTGTTTGTTTCTTTTCTTTTGGTACGTGAATGCATGATTTTGAAACGATGATGGTGATTTCTTAGCAAGACCAATCCTAGATTGGGTGAATTGGGTGCTCCTTGACCTTCCTAATTCATAACTTAACCCCTGAATCCAGACATCTCGGTCCGTGTTCCGACAATAACATGGTGGCGACTCTCAAATCAACAAAAAGGTAAATCAAAGGACGAAAACGTGCCTCGAAAAAGGACGAAAAAACCTCGCGCGTAAACAGTGGCGACTCTGCTGGGGACGAGATCACAGTAAGTGGGTTAGACTTGCGTCGAAAGAAATCATCGTTGTTTCAAAATTCTGCATTCTGTACAGTAACCTGTTCCTTAGCTAAGATGCCTTGTACGAGGGATCCCTTGTCTCGTACGAGACATCTCGGTTCTGCCCGGCTGATCTGATTCTCTGGTTTGAAAAAGGATTTTGTTCAGTTCAAACACGTACACAGGGTTTCAGGTCTGCCCTCCCCTCTGTTTCTAAAGTCTTGGGACCTTCCTAATGACGAAGAAACTCTCCCTATATCATAAGGCTAACCTTTATTTTGCAGGAGTACTTGCTAATTATCTCATTCCTTGCTTTACGTGTGTTTGCCTTATGTGTGAACTACGACGGCCTGAGTTCCTCCACAAGAGGGAAACGTAGGCCGCCACTTGGCCCGGCCATTGCTTGTTTTTGCTTTTACTTTAAAAAAAAAACTTTCTATTTTCTCCTTGTCACCTAGATCTTGACTCTCACACACGTTCACACATGTAGATTAATTGCACTACATACCCTATAAACCTGGGTCCCAATCGGAGGACGGATGTCGGTCAGCACCCCCATTCTAACGAATGGCCCTCGCCGGTTTCTCCAAAGATGGTGTATCCACTCTGTGACACGCTCCTAGACTGTGTTCATGGGGAGCCTTAGCCGTAAGCCTTGCATCAACCTCATGCATACATACTAGTTAATAAGACACTCATCGAGACCGGCCGGTTCGATTCTTAGGGCTGTTTTAATCTTTGCCCAAGATAACGCATCTTTACAATCTATAATCCTCCCTTGTGAATATGACGAATGTCCCTTCGGTTAAATGTTGAACAAAGGATTTTGGAAGAATGGAGAAGCTCTCTACGGGAATCCGAGTTTGTATTTTCCTACTTTCACTATTCTGTGCGGGATTGTGGATGCCATTTTTGGCTTAGTTTCGACCGCACCGTTCAACATGTCACTTTGGGTTGTCCCTTAAAATTCACAAGGTTTGATTGCATTAATGCGTTGTTTAACAAAGTGCAAAACAACTACGAAATCACTTAGGTTTGGCTTAATTGAATGGTGGATTCCGATGAGAATATGGGACCCTTACCCGAATTGTCCGTTTGGGAGAGTGCAATACATGTGAAAAACAAGGGGCTCATATTCTAGGGTGACAGAATCCACTGTTCCAGGATGAACTAGAGTAGTAACTTCTCAAAATGGATTAAATTCCATCCAACCAATAGGATTAAAATCTGCAATCTGACTGTTAGGCTGGATGCCTCGTACAAGACATCCATTGTCTCGTAGGAGACATCCTCCTTTTTATGTGAATCTGCCGTGTTGGTCAACCCCATTTCATAAAAGCCGACTTGTTGGGACCCCAGCCTGGATTCGACACAGTTTCTGCACTCTAGGTCCGTTCGATCAGCAAAGTAGCTCCACGCTCCTAACACAATGCCCGCCCGCACGGAAATGTCTCTCAGAGAAATCTCACAAAGTTTGCGCTTCAAGATGGAAGCCACCAGAGGTTGGAAGGAAGGCTTACCCAACGGAGAGGCCCCGGAGATCAACATCATGCTTTCGCTTCAGAGGGCTCGACTATGCCTCTTATCATGCTCATGACCAAGTCAAAGAGCGTGACGAACAAAGCGAAAAAGATTGGGCTGAGATCGAGAGGATGATTGACGGCAGTAAGCTCGAAATGTTACAAGCTGAATACAATGAAATGAATAAATGGTACAATGCCGCTGTCCAGAGAGCCCAAGATTTAGAGAACAACCAAGAGAAGGTTATCAACGATGAGGTGGGTAACTGCATCAGCCTGCTTTATCAAGACCTAAAGAACCAAATGGAGGAGGAACATAATCATCACCTCAATGTCATGAGGGACCACTATGAGAGCATCATGCAAAGCCTCCAACCCAAGCCACAAAGGGTCTACACTGATTTGAGCCAAATCCGACTTGGTAGGGTGTTCCGAGAGCTTGAGAAGGAAGGCAAGCTAGCACCTATGAGGGGATACAAACCCAAGTATGAAGGAGCCGGAAGGGCCTTACACCTATATTGCTACTACCATCAGTGCCGCGGTCATCACACCGACAAGTGCAACAACCTAAGAGATAAGATCCAAGATCTTATCGACCAAGGCACTCTACAGATAATAGGCAATAGAGCCGGCCTCGTATTGAAGAACGAGGGGTCCAAACCTCAAGCTCCTCTTCCACTACATTAGTTAGTAGTTTAATAGACTAGTTTTTACTTCATTTTCATAGCTTAGACGTTTCTTTCCTTCCTTTTAAACTAGTTGTTTCTTTTTCTATTCCTTAAGGGATCATACTCACTCAAGAATCATTGTGAGTGAGAGCATGCCCTACTATCAATTTCAATTTTTAGTAATAGTTAGTTTCTTTTAAATTTCTCACTTTTTCATACTTTTCCAAAAAGCAAGGTAGTGTAGAGATGGTAGAGGTGTACAATGAGAATGACTATTCTAAGGCGATTCCATTCTACGGAACGCGTCCAGTACTTAACATGATGCTAAAGGAAGGTTACTTCCCCGGTCTTGGACTTGGCAAGCATTTATAAGGGATAAAAGAACTACCTCCTGTCGTTCTATACCCCCCAGAATATGGTCTAGGGTATGTGTCACCGTTAAAAGGCATCCCTAAAGAAGAAAGGGATTGGACTTCGTACATTGTACCACTAACACCGCCCTATCGAAAGACTCTAAATGGGTACTTTGTACGCGAGGGGGGAAACTTGCCATACTTCATGTTCCCTGAACCATGGATCGACCATAGGGGGAAACGCCAACCGGGCTTTGAAATCTTTAATGACTGCGATCCGTACTCACTAGAAACAGAACCGATGCAGTTCTCGTGGCTACCTCGAGAATTAGGGGGTACCAAGGCCGAGGCATTCTGTGAGTGGGACTTTGTGTTGGGAGAAGACCTACTGCGCCAATTTCTCAACCTTTGCAAGCTAGAGGACACTCAGATCAATGCAATAGACAAGGGGGACGCTTCGAACCAAGACTACACCGAGCTCATCAAGAAGAGTGACGAGCCTATCCAGAATTGGTATACAACTGGGGGACCCATAGCAAGTGAAGACTTCCTGACCAAAGAATTAGGATGTACTCCCCATCCCCATAGAGAAAGGAAATTTGTAGCCCTTACCTTAGAGTCAGATACCACTACCGATGAGCTCACCCAAGAGGACTTGGGTGCCATCGCGGAACGTGTATTCCCCTATTTTCTTAATGAACAAATAGATCTTTCTGAGTATCCCGAGATTGCTAGCGTCCTAAATGATGAATTAACTAATAACTCTAACGAATTAGATAATAATGAGTCATATGACGAGATAGATCAAGAAAACGAACAAATCTTAAAAGAAATTAATAAGCAAGTAGGTCTTCATGGCGGAAATGGTCCTATTGATGTCGAAGAAATGCAGACAGTTAATCTGGGGACGGACGATGATCCAAAAGAGACCAAGATTGGCAGTTTCTTCAAGGGGGAAGACCGACAAGCCCTCATAGCGCTTCTCCGAGAATTCGTAGATGTGTTCGCTTGGTCCTAAAAAGATATGCCGGGGCTAGCCAATTCAATTGTTGAGCACAAGATACCACTGCTTCCTGATTCAAGGCCAATCAAGCAGAAACTCCGCAGAATTAAGCCAGAGTGGTCAGTACAAGTTAAACAAGAGATAGAGAAACTCCTGAGTGTTGGTTTCATCAAGGTGATAGAGTATCCAACCTGGTTGGCTAATACGGTGCAAGTTTCCAAGGCAAATGGAAAGGTCTGAGTCTGTGTTGATTTCCGTGATCTCAACAGAGTATCTCCGAAATATGACTTCCCTCTTCCCAACATAGACATGCTCGTTGACAATATCGCGAAATACGAAGTCCGTTCATTCGTAGATGGATTCGCCGGTTACAAACAGATCCTCATGGCCGAGGAGGACCAGCACAAAACAGCGTTCACCACACCTTGGGGGACGTTCTGTTATATAGTCATGCCGTTCAGACTCAAGAGTGCTGGAGCCACCTATCAGAGAGCTGTAACTGCATTGTTCCATGACATGATACATAAAGAAATGGAGGTGTACGTCGACGATATGATCATACATTCCAAAGGCTCCGATGGGCAACACTTTGTCGACCTCAGAAAGTTCTTTGAGAGGTTGAGACACTACAAGATGAGACTTAATCCGGCCAAGTGCACGTTTGGGGTAGTAAAAGGAAAGGTCCTTGGATACATGGTCACTGAGCGTGGTATAGAAGCGGATCCCGCTAAGATCAAAGCCATCATTGATATGCCTCCACCTAAGATGCAGAAAGAAGTAAAGGGATTCATGGGTCACCTTCAGTACATTAGTCGTTTCATTAATCAACTCACGACGATGTGCGAGCCCATTTTTAAGCTCCTCAAGAAGAACGCATCCTAGAATGGACAGAATAGTACAAAGAAGCCTTCGAAAACGTCAAGGAATACTTAGTGAATCCGCTAGTGTTGGTTCCACCACACAAAGGGAAATCGTTGACCTTGTACCTCACAGTCAATGACACTGCATTAGGGGCTATGCTAGCACAAGAGCAACCCGATTCGAAGAAAGAGAACGCCGTGTACTTTGTCAGCCATCGCTTCCAAGGAGCTGAATTGAATTACTCTGGATTAAAAAGTCATGTGCTGCACTGGTATGGGTAGCTGAGAGACTAAAGCCGTACATGGAGGCGTTCCCTGTACAACTGATTGCCCGAATGGACCCAATGAAATATATATTCAAAAAATCGCATGTCTCCTCTAGAATAGCCAAGTGGTACTTCATGCTCGCGGGGTACGATATCACTCACATCACACAGAATTCCGTGAGAGGAAGAGTCTTCGCGGATCATTTAGCCGAATTTCCATGTGATGAAGCGAAGGGGGAAGACCCGCGATTCCCTGATGAGGATATCATGGCAATAGCAGAAAATAAGTGGCAATTATTTTTCGATGGCGCAGCCAATAAAAGAGGATATGGCATTGGCCTGTTACTAGTAGATCCCTCAGATTTCTACACTCCACTCGCAATCCGCCTTGACTTTGAGGCCACTAACAACATTGCCGAGTACGAAGCTTGCATAGCGGGACTTGAAGCAGCCTTAGAAAGAAATGTGACCGAACTAGAGGTGTACGGAGATTCACAACTTATAATCTATCAGTCACTCAAGAAATGGAAGGTACAAGACCCTACACTCCAGAAATACAATGACCATCTCCAAGACTTGGTCAAACAATTCAAAGAGGTCACTTTCTATTATCTTCCTAGAGATAAGAACCGCTTAGCAGATTCGCTAGCCATGCTAGCATCACTTGCGGAGATCCCCGAATGGACTGAGGTCAAAACCTTCAAAGTCACAAGGCGAGCGACTCCTGCTTATTACTCAATCATAGACCCGCACGACTACAAAGAAGAGTGTAACTCTGTGAATGCCTTGGACGATAAACCTTGGTATTATGATGTATGGCGTTTCCTCCTAGACGGAACATTCCCATCAAATGCATCACCTAAAGAGAAGATAGCCCTCAAATGGTTTGCCGCCCAATTCATTATTATAGGTGAGCGCCTCTACAAGAAACACCACGAGCAGTGTCTACTCTGTGCCGATGAGCACGAAGCCGTAGAAATCATGGACCAAGTCCATCAAGGAGTCTGTGGAAACCACATGAATGGCAATATGCTAGCAAAGAAAATCATCCGACTAGGGTACTATTGGGCTACAATAGAAGCCGACTGCACCAATATGGTTAAGAAATGCCACTAGTGCCAGATACATGCCAACCTGCAACATGCACCACCATCTGTGTTGTACCCTATGACATCCCCTTGGCCATTTTCTACATGGGGAATAGACGTCCTTGGAAAAGTCTCATCGACAGGTCACAACGGACACTCATTCGTATTAGGCGCCGTTGATTACTTCACTAAATGGATCGAGGCTCAATCCTACAAAGTCTTGAATGCCAGAAAGGTGGCTGAGTTCATTAAGACCAACATCATATGCCGATATGGGGTACCTCATGAGATGATATCTAACAATGGCACGCACTTTGAGAAAGAATGTGACCAACTACTCGCAGAGTACAAAATAGAGAGACATCAGTAATCACCATACCGACCACAAACAAATGGAGCAGTCGAAGCTGCTAATAAGACCATTGAGACCATCATTAGGAAAATGGCTAAGACTGGCAGAGACTGGCCCGAAAAGCTACCTTTTGCACTCTGGGGCTACAGCACTTCAATCCTTACTGCCACCGGTGAAACTCCATACGCCCTAGCTTATGGGATGGAAGCAGTACCAATCGAATTAGAAGTACCATCACTAAGGGTTCTCCTAGAAAACCAAGTTAATGAAGTCACATGGTTAGACAGCCGTTATGAACAACTAGCCCTACTTGATAAACGACGACTCCGAGCCGCCGAGCATATCCAAGCATATTAACGGACAATGGCCCGAGCATTCAATAACAAAGTCAAGACCAGAAACATCAAAGAATGGGACCTTGTCCTACGCGAACATCGTCCTAGACCATTCAATCCTATGGGAAAGTGGGGACCAAGATGGATAGGCCCTTACATAGTCAAGAAGGTATTCTCCAGAGGAGCGGTACAACTCGCAGACCTAAATGGAGATCAACTGCCGAAGCCCATCAACATGGATAAGCTGAAGAAGTACTATGCATAAGTCTGTCCCCTGCTTCAAAAGAAAAGAAAATAGGAAAGCTCGCGAGGTTGAAAACCCGCAAGGGCGGTCTAGGAAAAAGTTAGGGCAGAGAGCACGAGAAAAGAAGCCCGCTAGATTGAAAACCTGAAAGGGCGGTCTAGGCAAAAATCAGGGTATGCATATAAAAAAAATAAAAATATAGGGGACAGTCTCGTACGAGACACCTATGTCTCGTGCGAGACATGTCAGTCAGCAGACATACTTTTCTCTTTCTTAAACAAGAACTACGATGACCTGAGCTCCTTATTTAATTGATGTAAAAGGAGAACATAGGCAGCCTTTTGGTCCGGTCTATTCAATAAATAAACTCAAAATCTTGTCTTCTTATTAATTGAATGCATTTCAAGAAAACAATTAGAAAATTTCTAACACGAATACCAACTTGCAAAAGAAAATAAATAAAATACTAAAAATCTAAACAATGGTCTATCTATGGCAATCTCTTGATACTCCTAAGGATCTATTTCTTCCTTAACTTAGTAGGAGATTGACCACGATCCGCCTTGTCATCCATCTTCCTCTTGAACCAAGGTATCTCAAAACCAGGAGGAACATCATGTCGACTGAACACCGAGGGAGTCAGTCTCGCAAATACATGAGGCCTATCCAGAGCTTGGAATTTGTCGGGAAGTCCGTTCGCTCTCTTCTCGTAAAAGTCACTATCGAGAAAGTCCCGAGTGGCATCTACTCTGACATTAGAAGGATCCTCCTTAACTTCCTTCTTCCTCAAATCCAAGCTAGGCTCGAATTGGTCCCCCAACAGAGAGCGGCGGATCTCATCAATACCCTCGACACTAGGACGGAATTCCGAGAGAAACCAATTCAAGTATTTATCTGACAAATAGATGCTCCCTCCATCATGACGAAGATTGGTCCAACGATCCATAGTGGTGCCTTGCCCCCAAGCGTGAGCCAAGCTCATAAAGAACTCCGAGTCCATGAAAGAAATGTCTCGAGGCCGTCCCCCTGGAAAGAAAGTGTCCTGGTATTGACCGAATTGCCGCATTACCCTCCGAGCAAAATAGAAAGAGGAGTCCCTCAAACCCGGAAGGACGACCCTGTCGTACCCAAGGGTATTAGCTACAAACCTCCTCACCTTCCAGAAGGATGGGCACCAAGCAATATCATTGGTCTCCACTTTAGCAAAAAGATGAGCCCACTCCTCAATGCTGAGACCCTTCACTAACAGTCTCCGCCTATGGAAAGTATAAGGTGAATACTCGATCGGAGAATCCAACAATTTGAAGTCTTCTCTAGGCCAAATGGTCAACAATAATGGACTTCCATGAGTCATAGAGCCGGTTCGGTGTAACTCATCAAGACCATGAAGGGTCTCCCCCAAGATGAGAGGGATTATGTTAAAGGCCCGTCATCTAGCTTGCAGAACACTGTCCATGAGCTCCGTGTCTGCCATGCCACACTTGATCATGAAAATCACGCCTCAAAATAAGCACAATGCCAAGAGGCAGCACTGGGAATCCACACTGTGACCACGAGTCACCCAACCTTTAAATCTCCTAGGCAAAGCGTGGAGATCGACATAGCGGTTATGAATGTAACTCTGCGCCTCAGGATGGCCAATAGTCAATAAGTCCCTAAGAGACTCCGCCGGTACCTTGTCACAGTTAGGAACCGTAATCACCCCGGTCAACGGCATATCCAAGATAGCCGCCATCTCCTCTGCAGTAGGTGTTAGGCCCAATTGGTAGGAAAATAGGCTAGAGGGGGGGGTGAATAGCCTTTTTAAAACTTTTACAAAGAAACACTTACAAATGCAAAGTCACTTATCAGTTTGCAAACTATTATCAGTAAGCGCAGCGGGTAAAATATGACTTAGTTTTCACTCACACAAAATCAGTGTATAAAAGATTTTCAGAGCTTAGTTTTACACAAGGTTGTTTCCAAAAGTTCAATGCAGTTTCAAGAGATTGGTCAAAGGAAATAATGATGAATTAGCAAGAACAATAATGATTTGCCGGTGATAGAGTTCCAACCGGCAAGGATAGTAAGTAACAGAGACACAAGGATTTGGAGAGGTTCACAGTGTAAATACTGCTACGTCCTCTACCAAGTTTGGTCAGAACTTGGATTTGTGTTAAGAGCACTATTAAATATCCCTAGTCTATTACAAGCACGGCTTTGCCGGATACAAAGACTAAATTCTAGAGATAGTTAATGAATCGTAAAACAAATATCTGACCAAGTGTATTTGAGCGGCAAGTTCAAAAGAACTTGTCTCACTCAGGTGGGTGTGTAAAATACTCAAACAACGTATTCCTTAAAATGATCTAGTTCGGGAATACTAACAATGTTGTTGAGTTTGTGCACAAGTGTATATCCTATTAAATGATCTAATGATTATCTGGACACGGAATGTTTGAGCTTCAATGAATGCTGCAAACAACCAACTCTCTTCAATGCACTAAAATCACCAACCTTCTTCAATGCACTGGGTCCTCTATTTATAGGAGGAGTTAATGTCTTAGCTTGTTGAAGAAGGATAACATTTGAATTTCCAGCTGGGTAGGTGAGGAGCATTTAATGCAGTATCCTTGGCATTAATGGCGAAGATACGCGTGCCTTAAAAGTCTGATGGGTAAAGATCCCTTCGTCTCAACCGGTTACCTGCAAAAGCAAGTAGAGACAGAGTATAGCTAAAAGTAGCTATGTGTCAGACGGCGCAGTAATCATTACAGAGCAGGTAAACTACTTTTAGATAAAACAGTAAGAAAGGACAGGGACAATCAGCAAGGTTGACTTTAAGGTGAAACGATGTAACCTGACTGATAGTACAGACTGTCTTTCTTTATCGGTAACTTGAGAATGGAGTTGATCGGCAACTTGTTTATCTAGTTGATCGGCAACTAGTTTACTGGTCTGCTGATTTGCTTCCTCTTGCTGGTTTGCCTTGTTTGAAGAGTTGGAATACACCTGTGCTGGTCACCAAGAATCCTAAGAGTACCTTATAAGGGTTCTAATAAAATTAGGGGATCCTAAGTGATAGCTATGATTGGGATTAAGCAATTCTATGTCCTAAACATATATTTGATCAACAATCTCCTCCTAATTGCTTAAGTCCAATCACCCTATCCAAGAACATCTATCTTAGCTTAGTAAAAGAATGTATAAGTAATGTCTATTTATTATCATTCCCTAAGCCAAGTTACACACTAGATGTCTTAAAGAGGTAACAATACAAAATGATAAAAGTAAGAGAAAGAAAAGAAGAATGAGTTGCTGATGGCTTAAGGTCAGCAGGGAGAATAATGATCTGCAAAACAAAGTTAGCATGAATAGCAGCAGATATTATAAGAGTATATAACATATAAAAATAAGCACACATAAAACAGTAATGGTTAGCAAAGAAGTCTTGGATAAATCGTTGAAGTTCTTCTGGATATCTATATCATTGGCTATATTGACTAGGAAACAGGAGGATCCTCTTGCTGGTCAACGGCCTTTGATGTAGATTCGGTAAGCTTGGCTTTCTTCTTTGCTCTCTTCTCTTTCTTTTCAGCTTCTCTCTTCTTTCTTCTTTGAGTGCTCTCCAGCCTTTCAGTCAGCATTGCATTATTTGCTTCCAGAGCAGCTATCTTCACTTGAGCATTAGCAAGAGCAGACTTGGCAGTAGATAATTCTTTTTCAGTCCTTTCTAGATCTCTGATCTGCAGCCTTTGGTCATCTACTAGTTGCTGTTGAATAGAATGCATACTCCCCAAACTCTCTGAAAGGGCAATCAGCCTAGATTCTCTGTCCTCCAGCAGATCTTTCAAGTCTTGGATTCTCTTGCATTCCTCCTCCTGATTGGACTTAATGATCTTGTCAGAAAGATCCTCATGAATACGGTTCAACTTGTCACGGAGGAAGAGGCCAGTATCGCCCAGATCGGCACGAGTAACAGGAACTTGCATATTTTCAGTATCCCCTTCAAGGTAACTGAAGTATTCATACATACTGTTCAGTACCATGGGTTTTGATAGACCAAGAGAAGAATGCATCAGGAAGGAAGGAATGAAGTCTTTATTGACAATATCAGCATCCTCTACAAGACCTTCAGGAGTAGGCACAGCCAACTCGTCATCAGAAGATAGAACAATCAGTAACGGAGAAGCTGGCACAGGAGAGGGAGCAGCTGGCAGAGGCAAAGCTTGTTGAAGAAAAGAAGCATCAGCAGCATATCTGTCGGCAAGAAAGAATTCAGCAGGAATTGATGTGGAGGCAACAGGATCGGCAGAAATCAAATCGGCACGGAAGATCGGCAAAGGAAATGAAGGATGAATAATAATTGCACGTTCAACCGGCAGATGGAATACACCATTGTCCTCCAGAGAGAGAAAGATAGCCAGGATAAAGTTCAGATAAGCACGACCTTCAAGAATCATGGTCATTAACCCGGCATTCATCAGCCTTGAGGTATAAACCATATGATCGGCACGCTGTCTTGGATGGAACATCGGCAGGGTTAATGCAAGAGCAACAGACTTTACCAAGTGAAAAAGGCCTTGAGAATTAGTGGCTCGGTATTCAAGGATGTCATGGAGTTCATCATTTATCATCATGCATCTCATCATCAGACCATTCGTGGCGATGCTGACTTCCTTGGGTGATGGACCAGGTAGATGAATTTTGCCGCCAATTTTGAGCTTACCAGGCAGGCAATGGAGCGGTTCAAACGCTGGTGGTCCTTTCACCTTGAGCTTGGAGCCCTTGGAGCTTTCCCTTTCCTTCTTTTGAACTCGGGTTTAATCCAGGGCAAGAAAGTAATCCGTTCACTGGTTGAGCCTGGAAGAAATGAGTGATTAGGGCCAAATGGATTTGGAATTGATCGGAGATAATTTGCCGGTAGCTCGATATAATCATCAGGATCTATTTCATCCGAGCTGTCATTTCCACCGGCGGCTGCAGCAACAGGAACAGGTTGTGCTTCATCAGCAACAACTGGAGCAATGAAGGCCTCGGGAGCAGGAAGTAAAGGAAAGGAAATAGGAGCAAATAAAGCATCCTGAAATTCCTCAAATTGTAGATCAGCAGCAATCAGAGTATCAATTTCAGCATTACGATCTTGATTGGCAATCTCTGCATCAGCACCTCCTCCCAACTCAACAATCTCTCTAACACCAGTAGGAGCTACCAGAATCACATCAGTAGAAGAGAGAGGGGCCTTAATAATCTGAGTGTCGGAAGTTGGCTCAGATGGATGAGTGTCAGTAGTTGGCTCATCAGCATACACATCGGCACTAACCTCTTCAACAGCACAATCTCCTCCTGATATCAGCAAGCCACCAACTTCATCAGCAGATTGAGTTTCTGTAGTTTCCTCAATTGATGCAAGTTGGTCTTCTCTAACAATCAGAGGTTGAGTGTCCATAGTTTCCTCAACTTGATTTACAAAGGATTCATCAGCAGTGCTGGTTTCATCAGCAGGTTGAGTTTCTGAAGTTTTCTCAACAGTCTGTTCAACAGACTTATCAGCAGAGCCACGCTCAGAGCCATCACTGGCTAAAACTGAGTCAGCAAATGCTTCAGCAGAAGATATAGAAGTGGGAGCAGCAACTGCATGAGCTTGATCAGAAGAGGGCTTTTTGAAGATAATGCTTATCGGCATCTTATCATACTCACCGATAGAGTCAGAAGAAGTGATTGTCTCACCAGCAGCTTTGTGAGAGCAAACAAAATCAGCAGTATCAACAGAACTGACTGGAGTTGGAATAGGTGAGATTGCTGGTGAAGGAACTTGTTCAGGAATAGATGTAGAAGCTGGTGTAGGAGCAGCTCTAGCCTTAATAAAAGCTTCTGAATCGTTCAGCAGATTCAGTGTAATCCTCTGCACATTCTTCACAAACTGAGTAGCTTGAGCACTCTTCTCCAGCCCTTCATTATCGTTGAAGTTCAGCAAATCATCCTCATCTTCTGGTCTTCCCAACTGATAAGGATCTTGTTCATCAAAGTTCATCAGCTGGTTGAAGACTGAGGCATAGGCAACCCAAACATCTTGCACCATCAGATCCTGTCTGATCCTATCTTGAAATAAATAGACTTGATTCCAAGGAAGGGGAAGCAAGTCAAAATATCTTCCAAAATTCAATCTCAATTCACTTTCAGACAACCTTTGAAATTTCTGAACAGGCACAAACTTTTCTTTGAACATATCGGTGACCCTGTTCAGACTTGTTAAATCAACATAATCAGCACGATTGCCAGGGGGAACTGTCTCCTTCCTTTCCTCATGAAACTGAAGCAACCGGCGAACAAACGGATGAAGATGATCAATGGGGAATACCCAATTCTTTGATAAGACCTTGTTGGTGAGGGACCAATGGTTTCTGAATAATATATGAAATGTTGGGTTTCTGATTGGCTTGCATTTTCTGACGGAGGGTCCAGAGGCTACATCAGCAGCAGCATGGAGCTCAGGCAAGTATGGAAGATCTAGAATTCCCTTTTGAAGAGGGACTCTCACCCTTAAGTCAGAACCAATCATTCTTCTTCTCTCAACCATTTCATCGGCAGCATCGATTTCAGACTTGATAACCACAGAGGGAGCAGTAAGTGTTGCACCGGCAAGAAGAGATGGTGCAAACCTGATCTGCTTAGCTCTTGGATCAGTAGAAGGAATTTGAGAGGAAGGAACTTGAGCAACTGAAGGCTTTGGCTTTGGAGCGGCAGGGAGATCATCAGAAGATACAATATTTGATTTCTTGAATTGAGGTTTATCAGCAGCTTTGACTAACCTTCTCTTCTTAGGAGCTGCTGGAGTGGAATCGGCAAGAATCATGTCGGCAACTGGAGCAGGAGTAGAAACGTCGGCAGGTGCTACATCAGCAACCTTGACAACTTTCTTGGCCTTCTTCTTTTTAGGGGTACCAGCAGCAGGAACAATAATTGTGCTGGTAGGGGCCTTCTTGGAAATCCTATTCCAATCGGTAAGCTTAAATGATTTTAGTTTATCAAAGTCAAGACTAGGGGGTGCCGGAGAAGCCCTAACAATTGCTGAGTTGCGCCTCAAGATAGTGCTAATCAGCATGTAGTGGCATCCTTTGCCGGGATGAGCTTTGTTCTTCTTTATATCTTCCTTAAACTTAACGGCAGCAATGGCGATGACCCTAAACAGGTAGGCACACCAGTTGAACTCTTCTTGCAATACGATGGCTGCCATTGCTTCAAACTGTACGTAAGTAACATGGCTGTGAGAGCCAGATCTGCAAACCAAACATCTATCCACAATCTCTGCAAGGGTAAAGAATCTTCTTCTGTAGTGAGCTTTAAGATGGTTATCTCCACTGAGTCTGGGACCGGTTCCCCTCATAAGGGTCCAAGCTTTGTCCAAAGTCTGTTCATCAGTAATGGAGTCAGCACCCTCATTCCCAAGCAGAGGGAATACTTCATGAATAGAAGAGGGAGTAACGGAGATAGGCACGCCAGTGACGGTTGAGGCGATGGAGACGAATATAGAGGAGTCATTGCGATCAGTGATGACGGAGGCATTTGAGAAGAACTCTTGAACTTGACCCAGAAATATAAAATCAATACCCGTTGGAGAGATGAAGGAGTCTAGAAGAGAACCAATCAGAAGATTCCTTAAGAATTCACCATCAAGGGTATCGTCGAAGAAGGTGGAGTCAACATAGCCTCCATAGATATCCTTTTCGTTGCTAGACATTTTCTGCAAAATCACTCAAAAGATCTCACAATTTAGAACAAGTTATTTCAAAAATAGATTGAAATGCAAGCGTGAAATCATCAAGTAGTTACCAGAAAATGATGTTAACTCTGGTTGAAGAACGTGAGAGAGAATGATAGAAGATGAATCAACACAAGCAGTAGAGATATCAAGAGAGAGTGAAGAGCGAAAAGATCAGAGGGATTTTAAGTGTAGCTTATATATGTTATGGGAGAGAGAGAGAGAAAATAGAAAGGGTTTGCATGGGAGAAAGAGAAATAATGATGAGTTTAACTGTAGCAAATACCTCGGAGAACGTGCGCACACAATGCATTAAATGCACGAACCGGACGGTTTAAATTAGACGGTTAAACTTAGGAGAGAGAAAGGGTAGAAACGGCAACAATAAAGTTTAAGGTTACCTTTCTGATTTATCACAGAGAGTTGGGATAAATCTTTGACATGATTTGGGTAAGGCGGAGCACACACGTGTCAGAGAGGAGGTGTGACCGATTGTACCTTTGATTTGACTAAGCTTACTTCATGTGTCAGAGAATCTTTATCCTTTTGAATTGAGATCTACCGATGAATTTTGAATTTTGAATTTTGACAAATCGGCAAGACATGGTTCGGCAAGTTGTTGATCAGCAAGATATTTACCGGCATGATGTTGTCAGCAATATAATTTGGTCGGCATAATTTTCACACTTACTGATGAGATTGGCAAGACTAGTACAAATAGCAAAGTCAGCACAATTTTAACCATAATAATCAATCATACCTAGTTCACCTCTGAGGAATTCAAATATTTTCTGATCTAAGGGTTTTGTCAGTATGTCTGCTCTCTGGTAGTCGGTATGAACTTTGAGCAGCACCACATTTCCCTTTTCAACATGTTCCTTCAGAAAATGATACTTGATGTCTATGTGCTTGGTCTTGGAATGCATGACCGGGTTGTTTGAAACTGAGATAGCAGATTGGTTGTCACAATAGATGGGACAAACTTGAGATGGAACTTCATAGTCAACAAGCTGCTGCTTCATCCAAAGGATCTGTGAACAGCAACTGCCGGCAGCTATGTACTCAGCTTCAGTAGTAGAAGTGGAAATTGATGCTTGCTTCTTACAGGACCAAGACACCAATCTATCACCAAGAAATTGGCAAGTTCCACTAGTACTTTTTCTGGTCACCCTACAAGCTGCAAAGTCTCGATAGAGTGTCATATCTACATTCTTACCAGACTCATCCTTATCTAAGTGAATGTTAGTGCCCATAGGTGTGCTTTGAGAGTGAGCATTGTCAAAGCCAAACTTTTTGATTAATTCTTTTGCATACTTGGCTTGACTGATGAATATTCCCTCATTGGATTGCTTGACTTGAAGTCCAAGGAAATATGTTAGTTCACCCATCATGCTCATCTCGAACTTGCTCTGCATTAGCTTCTCAAATCTCTTGCAAAGTGATTCATTAGTAGAACCAAAAATAATATCATCGACATATATTTGAACAAACAATGAATGACCCTTGTGTTGGCAACAAATAAAGTAGTATCGATTTTACCTCGAGTGAAACCTAAGCCATCACTAAGTAAGAACTTAGAAAGGGTTTCATACCATGCCCTTGGAGCTTGCTTTAGGCCATAGAGAGCTTTCTTCAATCGGTAGACATGATTAGGCTTCTTGGAGTCTTCAAAACCTGGTGGTTGTTCAACATACACAAGTTCTTGGAGTTCTCCATTTAGGAAGGCACTTTTCACGTCCATTTGATATAACTTGAATTCTTTGAAGGCAGCATAGGCTAGGAAAAGTCTTATAGCTTCCAATCTTGCAACAGGAGCAAATGTCTCATCGTAGTCAATTCCTTCTTCTTGTCGGTAGCCTTTAGCAACTAACCTTGCTTTGTTTCTAATAATATTCCCAGCTTCATCCAATTTATTCCTGTAGACCAATTTTGTACCGATCACTTGTTGAGATGATGGTCTTGGCACTAGTTCCCACACATTGCATCTCTCAAATTGATTTAGCTCCTCCTGCATAGCTTCCACCCAGCCAGGATCAGCAAGAGCTTCTTCAGTCTTCTTTGGTTCTATATTGGAAACCATAGCAGATGAGAAGAGACTCTCAGCGAATGCTCTACTAAGGTTTCTTGTCAATCTTGGTCCAAAGACATCACCGATCACATTTTCTAATGGATGATCACGAACTGTTCTAACTTCTCTCGGCACATCTTGTCTGACTGTATCTTGTTGGAGTGATTCTAGAGGAGGATCAAGATCAGCAGATGAAGAAGGAGAATTAGAGTTCTGAGTGTGAGGTGGATTAGATTGGGAGCTTATTGGGAAGGGTCTTATAACAGAAATTGGTTGAGGGCTAGATCTGTCTTCAAGATGATCAGCAGAGTTTGCATCGGCAAACGGATTATGAAATTCATCAGCAGGTTCTGGTTGTGCCGATGAAGGAAAGTACGGAGCATCTACTGATTCTTCTACTGAAATGACTGGATCAGTAGCTGGTACTTGATCTGCAGGGTTAGTATTACTGGATTCACCTGTCTCATGAGCACTAGACACATTAGTACTATTTGGAGCCTTGTCAGACTCTAGCAAATCAAATTCATCAAAGGTTACATGAACAGATTCAACAATTTTTAAAAGTTTCTTATTAAAAACTCGAAAGGCCTTACTGTGTTTAGCGTATCCAACAAAGATTCCTTCATCAGCTTTCTCATCAAATTTACCTCTGTGTTCTTTACCGTTGTAAAGCACGTAACATTTGCAGCCGAATATTTTGAAGAATCCAGTGTTGGGAATTCTGCCTCTCCAGAGTTTATAAGGAGTCTTGTTATGGAATTTGTTGATGAGAGATCTGTTCTGAGTGAAGCAGGCAGTATTGATGGCTTCAGCCCAAAAATATTTCGGCAGCCTGGCTTCAGCAATCATGGTCTTACCAGCTTCAATGAGAGTTCTATTCTTTCTCTCAACGACACCATTTTGTTGTGGTGTACCGGCAGCTGAGAAGTTGTGGTCTATGCCATGATCATCACAGTACTGAGCAATACCATTGTTCTTGAATTCAGTGCCGTTGTCTGATCTCATGCTGATGATATCGCTCTCCTTCTGGGTCTGTAGTAGTCTGAATAACTTGGTAGCAACGGCATATGTGTCATCTTTGTGACTGAAAGTTTCCACCCAAGTATATCTAGAGAAATCATCTACTACAACCAAGGTATATCTACTTCCCCCAATACTTGCTGTAGTTGTTGGGCCAAATAGATCCATATGTAGCATTTGGAGGCACTTAGATGTTGACATGCAGGGCTTGCTTCGGAAGGATGATTTATGTTGTTTTCCAAGCTGGCAGGCCTTGCATTTCTTTGCTTGATCAGCAGACACTTGAGGCAGACCGGTAACCAGATTTGAACCGGCAAGCTTTGATAGATATTTGAAGTTCAAGTGACTGAGTCTCTTGTGCCATAGCCATGAGTTCTCACTGATGTTCTTAGCTATAAAACAAACATTAGCAACACCAGTAATAGCACTTAAGTCTACTGCATAAATGTTACCTTTTCTTTTGGCAGTGAGAAGAGTTTCATTGGAAGCAATGTCTTTCACATAGCAACTGGAAGTAGTAAATACACATTGCATTCCTTTATCACAGAATTGTGATATAGATAGAAGGTTGTGTTTCAGACCATCCACAAGAGAGACCTTCTGTACAGTAACTGCACCTCTCTTGATGGTACCTATACCGATGATTTTTCCTTTAGCATTATCACCGAAAACCACTGGGGGACCTGATGCTTCTGAGATATCGGAAAGTAGATCTGCAAATCCTGTCATGTGTCTTGAACAGCCACTATCTAGAATCCACAAATCTTTGCTTGCACCAGTTGAGGCCATGAAGCATTCCTGAAATAAAACGATATGCTTATGGTCCCCCTTATTCTTGGGTCCGAGGGTTAGTTCCTCTTTGGCAACCACATCTGGCCACCACTAGAGGATGCAACCTCAGTGGGTCCAGATAGGTGCTTCAAGAGGCATTCATGAGCCTTGTGACCATAATCAGAACAATTAGAACATCTCACTTGATTGATAGGCTGTGGAGTCGTAGAACATCATTCTGTTTAGTCAGTGCATCGGCAGAACTGGGGAATTGAGCAGGCACAAACTTAGTAGGTTTAAAGGTTTTAGTATTGCCTTTCTTTCCATTCTGTTTACCTTTGGCAGTTACCTTATTAGGTACTTGTCCATCGGCAGCAGATGTGGTTAGACCGGCAGTACTAGCTCTGCTGATGTATTCACCAAGAATACCGTTATCGGCAGACTCAGTATCAGCAACCTTAACATATTTTTGTTTGTGCTTGTCATTCCTTTTGTTCTGGTTCTTAGGATACTTCATTGCCACAACACTGTATATTGGCTTAGCATCCTTATGCACTGAGTTAACAGGACTACATTCAACTTTCTCATTCTTTTTCTCGATCGCACAAGTTTCAGTAGAGCTACTGCTGCTGGAATCAAATCCTAACCCAGATTGGTCCTTATATGACATTTGGGTCTGTAGGATTGTTTCAACAGCAACTCTAGATTTTGTGTAAGAATCAACAATCCTTGAGAGATGATTGTTTCTTTTCACAAGATCTTCGATCTGAGCTATCAATACTGCTACTTGGCTTTTGAGATCCAGGTTTTCTTTCTTTAGAAGAACAGAGTCAAGCTCATGTCCTTTGAGAACATTAAGTTCAGCACAAGCAAGTCATTCTCTGCAGAAATTCTATTGAAATCAGCAGCCATCACTTTATGAAAGCTACTCAGCTTCTCATGATCAATAAAAAGTGTTGGGTTTTGTAGATACATGCGCAGTGGAAATTAGCATTTAAAATTTTGAAACCCAAATCCATGGATCCGTTCATATGATTAAATCAAATATAACATAAGAACAAAGGAATAAACTAACCCTTGATGGCTATCAAATTCTCTTGGTCTTTGGTGGAGGTTTGAAGACTTGATCACGATCACAAAGCTTGAACACGAACTTTGAAGATGATGATTTTCACCCTCTAGCGGTATCCACACTTCGAACGAATATCAAAGGAGCTTCTTTGATCTTGGTTGCTAGACCAACAACTATGAAACACACTTTCACAATTTGATATGACTATATGGAATTTTCTTTTGTGTATTATTTTGTTCTTCAACCAAAGATGTTTTAGAACAAAATAAAACCTCTCTCAAACTCTTTGGAGACTCACAAAAGGCTATCACTGAAGTTCTGGCCGAACTCATCCTTTTATACACAAGCAAGACCTATTCCAAATAGGAATCTTGTGTCAAAAGACATTCCAAATCGAATTAGGAAAGTGCCAGTCGACAGTACTGTGCGGCCGCCCAAAAACCTCTGTGCGGTCGCACAACAATCTGAAACAAAACTGGTACATTTCTGAGCTAAGTGTGCGGCCGCCCAGTCCATTATGTGCGGTCGCCCACTTCCCAGAAAGTCCAGAATTTCCAAAATTCCAATGTAGTCCTTTTAAAGATTCGTTCTATTGTGTGTGACCCTCTAGGATTATACTAAGTTGGCAATGAGCTCAAACATGATCCCATAAGATATGATTAGGTTCTAGCAAACCGTCATACCTACCCAAATAGTATAACTAGATACAAGTTCGCATTCCTTTAGAATATGTCACAATCCCTTTGTCCACGATGTCATTGAACACAAGTCATGGTCAAACAGTCAACTTGTTTTGTTCAATACTTTCTCGATTCCGAATATGTTGATAATTCAAATGCTATTGATCCAATCAATCCATTTGAGTCCGGCCGAACATTTCATCAACATCATTCCTTCAAGGGGCCCAAGCTTGACATCCCTCCGTGGAGGGACAAATCCACTTAGCTTATTATTCTTCCCAACGGGAATCCGATTATGCCAATCATACCCTTTATAACTACCGTGTTAAGGTAGCGTTTGAATATGTCAAACACAATGTTCATCAAGTGGAAGACTATAATAACTTCATGTCTAAGGATTCAAATGACATAACTAATATGAGATATATGTACGACATAGACCATGACATAAGTCTCATACAGCGGGTCAAGTCCAGTACCTTGTTCCAAACAAGTACCCATAAATCTAACATGATCATCCCATGATCATTTAGCCTTTATACTAGTGCTTAACAAGCACTAGGGACGGGGATTATTATAAGTAAACATGAACAACAATAATAATCAAAACATCTCTTTATTGATATGAAATAAATGATAACAATTACAACGTTTATTAAACGTGCCTAGGGCACCACTACCAACAATCTCCCACTTGCCCTAGGCCCAATCTCCCATGTATCTAATACCCATAGACCTAACATGACCATCATGTTTAGCTTGTGGAAGTCCCTTTGTTAGCGGGTCCGCAACATTGTCATCAGTAGGTACTCTGCATATATTTACGTCTCCCCTATCAACGATCTCTCGAATGATATGAAAACGCCTAAGTATGTGTTTGGATTTCTGATGTGCTCTTGGTTCCTTTGCTTGAGCAATAGCACCATTATTATCACAATAAAGGTCTATTGGATTAGCAATACTAGGGACCATTTCAAGTTCAGTTATGAACTTCTTAATCCAAACAGCTTCCTTTGCAGCATCCGATGCAGCAATATACTCAGCTTCTGTTGTGGAATCAGCGGTTGTACTTTGCTTGGAACTCTTCCAGCTTACAGCTCCACCATTTAACATAAACACAAATCCCGATTGCGATCGGCTATCATCTTTGTTGGTTTGGAAGCTTGCATCTGTGTAAGCATTTACAACGAGATCATCTTCCATTCCTCCATAGACCAAAAACGAGTCTTTAGTTCTTCTTAAGTACTTAAGAATCGCTTTTACAGCTATCCAGTGATTTTCGCCAGGGTCGGATTGGTATCTACTTGTCATGCTCAAAGCATAAGACACATCCGGCCTAGTACAAATCATGGCATACATGATGGACCCAATTGCCGAAGCATATGGAACATCATTCATTTTCTCACGCTCATCTTTTGTCTTAGGACATTGAGTCTTGCTTAGAGAAACTCCATGTAACACGGGCAAGGTGCCTCTCTTAGAATTTTCCATACGGAATCTTCTAATGACCTTGTCAATGTATGTACTTTGGCTTAAACCAAGTAGCCTCCTTGATCTATCTCTATAGATCTTAATGCCAAGTATATATGCGGCTTCACCCATATCTTTCATTGCGAAGCACTTTCCTAACCAAGTCTTCACAGACTGAAGTGTAGGAATGTCGTTTCCAATGAGCAATATGTCATCCACGTATAAAATAAGGAATAGCACTATGCTCCCACTAATCTTCTTGTATACACAAGGCTCATCTTCGTTCTTGATGAAACCAAACTCTTTGACCGATTCATCAAAACGGAGATTCCAACTCCTTGAAGCTTGCTTCAATCCATAGATGGATCTTTGCAATTTGCATACCTTAGAATCTTGTTCAAAACCTTCTGGTTGTGTCATATACACATCCTCTTGGATTTTTCCATTCAGGAAAGCGGTTTTGACGTCCATCGGCCATATTTCATAGTCATGATATGCGGCAATGGCAAGCAAAATTCTTATAGACTTGATCATTGCTACGGGTGAAAAGGTCTCATCATAGTCAATACCATGAACTTGCCTATAACCCTTCGCTACAAGCCTAGCTTTGTAAGTATGCACCTTCCCATCCATGTCAGTCTTCTTCTTGAAGACCCATTTTCATCCTATGGTTCTTACACCTTCGGGCGCATCAATCAAATTCCAAACTTGATTGTCTTGCATGGATTGCAATTCGGATTCCATGGCTCCAAGCCACTTGTCCGAATCAGGAGAAGACATCGCCTCTTGGTAGGTTGACGGTTCATCATTCTCAATGATTTCTACCTCATTACTATCCGTTACGAGAAATCCATATCTCTCGGGCTCGGATCGTAACCTACTAGATCTGCGAGTTGCTTGTGTACTTTGAACAGGTTCCACAACTCCTTGTGGTTCTTGTTCTTGCTCCATCATTGGTTCAATGTTATTTTCTGGGTCTCGAATTTCTTCAAGATTTATTTTACTCCCACTGATTTCTTTGGAGAGAAACTCTTTCTCTAGAAAGACACCAGTTCGGGCAACAAACACTTTGTTGTCCTCTCGGTTGTAAAAGTAATATCCTTTAGTTTCCTTAGGATATCCCACGAAAATACATTTATCATATTTGTGTGCAAGTTTGTCTGAGATAAGTCTTTTGACAAAAACTTCACAACCCCAAATCTTCATGAAAGATAGACAAGGCTTCTTTCCGCTCCACATCTCATATGGAGTCTTTTGAACCGATTTAGTTGGAACACGATTTAGTGTGAAAGCAGCGGTTTCTAGAGCGTAACCCCAAAAGGATATTGGAAGATCAACTTGACTCATCATTGATCGAACCATGTCTAACAAAGTCCGATTTCTCCTCTCAGACACACCATTCCATTGTGGTGTTCCGGGCGGAGTCAATTGTGAAACTATTCCACAATTCTTTAGATGATCGTCAAATTCTTGACTTAAGTATTCACCACCTCGATCTGATCGAAGTGCCTTTATACTTTTGCCAAGTTGTTTTTCTACTTCATTTTGAAATATTCTAAATATCTCAAATGCTTCACTTTTATGTTTCATTAGGTAAACATACCCAAATCTACTATAATCATCAGTGAAGGTTATGAAGTATTGAAATCCTCCCCTAGCATTGCTACTTAATGGTCTGCATACATCGGAATGTATCAACCCCAATAAGTCGCTTGCCCTTTCACCCAACTTGGTAAAAGGTGTCTTAGTCATTTTTCCAAGAAGACACGACTCACAAGTGTCATATGACTCTAAGTCACATGAACCCAAAAGTCCGTCCCCATGGAGTTTTGAGATACGCTTCTCATTAATATGACCAAGACGGCAATGCCACAAATAAGTATGATTTATATCATTAGGTTTAGATTTCTTATTTACATGATAGACATTATTTTCATTCTTGACATCCAAGATATAAAGGCCATTAAATGAATTAGCAATACCATAAAGCACATCATTTAAATAAATAGAAAATTTCTTATTCTCAATAAGAAACTTAAAACCTTCATTATCCAAACAAGAAATTGAAATAATATTTCTGCTTAAATCCGGAACATAATAACAATTGTTCAAAACAAGAATTAATCCGGAAGGTAAAGTGACTTCATAAGTCCCTACGGCTAATGCAGCAACTCTTGCTCCATTCCCCACGCGTAGATCTACTTCACCTTCTTTAAGCAGTCTCCTATTCTTTAGTCCCTGCACATTTAGACAAATGTGAGAACCACATCCGGTATCCAATACCTAAGAATCAGTGGTAGAAAGGAGAATATCTATCATATAGATACCTGAAGTCGACGCAGCCTTGCTGCTCTTCTTCTTCTTTTGCTCTTCCAAGAAAGCCTTGCAATTACGTTTCCAATGACCAATTTCTTGACAATGGAAACAAATTGCATCCTTTTGTGTATCGGGTTTTGCCTCAGAAGCCTTGGCAACCTTTGCCTTGCTTATCTTGAGTTTGACAACTTTTGCCTTACCCTTGCCTTTGGCACCAGGCTTCTTCCCATCATGAACCAAGAGCACGGGAGAACCTTTCTCCACAATTTTCATCTCTGCAGTTTTGAGCATCCCATGCAACTCAGAGAGATTCTTATCCATTCCATGCATATTATAATTCATTACAAACTGATTATAACTTTTAGGCAATGAATTAAGAATGAGATCCGTGGCTAGCTCCAATGGGATTGGATAGCCAAGTTTCTCAAGGTGCTCTACATAACCTTTCATTTTAAGAAAGTGAGGACTCACTTGTTGCCCTTCATTCATTTTACTAGTAGTGAATGCAACAATGGTCTTGTACCTCTCTTGCCTAGCTTGCTCTTGAAACATGGTTCTCAACTCCACGCCTATCTCATAGGCTTCCAAATGTTCCAAACTTTGTTGGAGTTTTGAACACATAGCAGCAAGCATGAGACAACTTACATCTCTAGAATCATTACGATGTTTCTTGTAATTGTCTCTTTCTACCCTAGGGGCAGTAGGCGGTGGTTCAGCGGGGAGAGGCCCATCGAGAATGTACAACTTATCTTCTTGCCTAAGAACGATTCTTATGCTACGGATCCAATCCATAAAGTTGGTACCATTCTCTTCGAGCTTATCCTTCTCAAGGATCGATCGCAACGACATTGATTGAGTGTTATTAGTCATTATCTACAAATATGCAAAAAAATTCCAAAATTTAATAAGTACCGGTTTTCATTAAAGAGATAAATAATGTATTTTAAACAAAATACATCCAATGTATAATATAATTTAAATGAGTTGAGATCCCGCTTTAATCTAATTTTGAGTACGCTTTGGCGCACCGCTCAAAATTAAATCAATTAGGTAGACAACTCTTGTCAATCATATCTCATATGACTCTCAGTTCTTTTCATGAGATTCTTTAAGAAATCTAATTTCAAAAAGCATGTTAAATCTCATCTTTGCCTTAAGCCCAAAACTGTTTTGACGCTTAATTAAGTCCAACCATTTTAAACGCATAGGAAACTCTTATTCACTCATCTTGCTCAAACATGAATAAAATCAATGCACCTCGCTTTGGCGAGCCCACATAAAATTACTCATGTATAAACAAGTGTTTTAATCATGGCATGGCAAAAGGACTTAAAACTTTCTTTGAAGGTTCATCACATATAGCATATAACACATTTATGAGCACATAATATAAACATGTTACACATCAAGTTTAGCCACTAAATTAATCTCCATTAATTTAAGCATGATATTTATGTGTCATTAGTTACTCTATAATTATGAGGATGAGACTATTTCAACTTTGGTTATTATCTCCAAATCAAGACAACAAGAAGTGCGGTCGAACTAAGCCATAAGGCAACCACAATCCCGCACTAATTCAAGAGACCAAGAAAGTAGTCCATGTGGCCGAAACTAAGCAATAGATGGTCTCGATGAACGTAGGCCAATTGCATTCACAATTCCACATGGATCTCCAAACTTTGAATCAAGAACTTGGTTTCTCAATTTTAGCAATTATGAACTCTTCATAATTCTAACTTCGTTTCATCTTTGAAACTTTGATTGCGATCAAGTTTGGGAAACACAATCTCGATGAACGCAGATTAGCCATCCAAACCTTGAACCAATCTTAGAATCACAAGACTAAAACAAATAGGAAAATCAAACCCCAAGATCCACACACAAACCAACTACCTAAAACCCATTCCAGATCAGCAGGTCTGGATTGGTTCTGTTACTGGTTTTGTTGAACCTCTCGAAAATTCCAAATTCTGATTTTTGAGCAAAATCAGACATTCTGATCTTGGCGTGCGGCCGCCCAAAAAGACCTGTGCGGTCGCCCAAAAACCGTGCAGCCGCCCAGTATCTTCCGTGAGGTCGCCCGGTTCAATCAGAATGTGCAGAATTTTAAGTTCGAAAATTTTGTCTCAAAATTGTTTTTCCCCGATTATTAAAACTTTGATCCAATCAAAAAATTAATAACCAACAATTCTGAATCCACCATAATTTATTTATTGCGATTGAATCGTGCGATTAAAGTTGCAAAACAATAAACCACATAAAATCACATAACACATAAACATCACATATTCCAATATTCATATCATGCAAGGCACATAAACAATTTATATACACATGACATGATCTAGGTATTGAAATAATCAACATGAACGGGGCTCTGATACCACTGTTGGGTTTTGTAGATACATGCGCAGCGGAAATTAGCATTTAAAATTTTGAAACCCAAAGCCATGGATCCGTTCATATGATTAAATCAAATACAACATAAGAACAAAGGAATAAACTAACCCTTGATGGCTATCAAATTCTCTTGGTCTTTGGTGGAGGTTTGAAGACTTGATCACGATCTCAAAGCTTGAACACGAACTTTGAAGATGATGATTTTCACCCTCTAGCGGTATCCACACTTCGAACGAATATCAAAGGAGCTTCTTTGATCTTGGTTGCTAGACCAACAACTATGAAACACACTTTCACAATTTGATATGACTATATGGAATTTTCTTTTGTGTATTATTTTGTTCTTCAACCAAAGATGTTTTAGAACAAAATAAAACCTCTCTCAAACTCTTTGGAGACTCACAAAAGGCTATCACTGAAGTTCTGGCCGAACTCATCCTTTTATACACAAGCAAGACCTATTCCAAATAGGAATCTTGTGTCAAAAGACATTCCAAATCGAATTAGGAAAGTTCCAGTCGACAGTACTGTGCGGCCGCCCAAAAACCTCTGTACGGTCGCACAACAATCTGAAACAAAACTGGTACATTTCTGAGCTAAGTGTGCGGCCGCCCAGTCCATTATGTGCGGTCGCCCACTTCCCAGAAAGTCCAGAATTTCCAAAATTCCAATGTAGTTCTTTTAAAGATTCGTTCTATTGTGTGTGACCCTCTAGGATTATACTAAGTTGGCAATGAGCTCAAACATGATCCCATAATATATGATTAGGTTCTAGCAAACCGTCATACCTACCCAAATAGTATAACTAGATACAAGTTCGCATTCCTTTAGAATATGTCACAATCCCTTTGTCCACGATGTCATTGAACACAAGTCATGGTCAAACAGTCAACTTGTTTTGTTCAATACTTTCTCGATTCCGAATATGTTGATAATTCAAATGCTATTGATCCAATCAATCCATTTGAGTCCGGCCGAACATTTCATCAACATCATTCCTTCAAGGGGCCCAAGCTTGACATCTCTCCGTGGAGGGACAAATCCACTTAGCTTATTATTCTTCCCAACGGGAATCCGATTATGCCAATCATACCCTTTATAACTACCGTGTTAAGGTAGCGTTTGAATATGTCAAACACAATGTTCATCAAGTGGAAGACTATAATAACTTCATGTCTAAGGATTCAAATGACATAACTAATATGAGATATATGTACGACATAGACCATGACATAAGTCTCATACAGCGGGTCAAGTCCAGTACCTTGTTCCAAACAAGTACCCATAAATCTAACATGATCATCCCATGATCATTTCGCCTTTATACTAGTGCTTAACAAGCACTAGGGATGGGGATTATTATAAGTAAACATGAACAACAATAATAATCAAAACATCTCTTTATTGATATGAAATAAATGATAACAATTACAACGTTTATTAAACGTGCCTAGGGCACCACTACCAACAAAAAGTTCATCCATTGTCTCTACCATTTCAGCTTTGGATATTTCAGGAAAGGGATCAGCTAAAATTTTGGGGGCAGAGATAATAGGTTTAGGAGAGAAGTCAGGTAGAGAAGAGATGGGTTTAGATAAGCTTTTGGCAATGCTGGGATGCTCGGTGAAAGAGAATTTTCTGGTCATCGGTAAGGGTTTGGGTGTCATGGTAGTGAATTGAAGAGAGTTACACTGACCATAGAGAGAGGTTCCCACTTGGTGAACTATGTATCCATTTGGGTTCTCTGCTTTGACACTAATATCTTTGAAGTGTGGTTGAGGTCTTCCAGTAGCTTCTTCTCTGACTGGAGATCTTGGAGGGGATGGATCTCGGTAGACTGGAGTCGGCAATGTGGATGTATCGGCATCTTCCAAGTCTAGGGCGACAAAGCTTACATCGGCATCTTCATCTTCATCGGCATCTTCATCTGAGTCAGTTTCACACCAAACCGGCAAGGCCTTTTCTGTGCTTTCATCGGCAACAAAGCTTCGAGGCTTGGGATGTCTCTTGTTGAATGACTTCCTCACATACTCATATTTTGGTTGAGGACATTTAGAAGCAAAGTGACCAGGTTTTCTGCAGTTGAAGCAGACAAGATCACCTTTGTTGTTCTTTCCGTCGGTAGCACTTGTTGATGGTTTGTTGTAACTTGCAGGTTTTTGAAAAGTTGGTGTGAATGATTTTGGTTACTGGTAGTTTCCTTTCTGCATCCTTTTGAAGTCCTTAAACCTTTTGTAGTTCCTAGAAAAGGCGGCAAATTCGTCTTCTTCCATAGGCTGTTCTGAGGTAGTTGCAGGGGTTTTGGAGCTGCAGGGTATAGGATGGGGATCTATAGGAGGGAATTTGTTTGAAGGGAAGGATATCTGTGACTGAGCTGATAGAGACAAGTTTTTGAAATTTTTATCGAGAATGTTAAGTTTTTGCAGTTCTCTCTCATACAGAAATAGACTAGATACAAGATTCTGAATGGAAGTCTTGTTCAAGTCTCTCACTTCTCTAACAGCGGTGACCTTGGTATGATACTCGTTTCCTAAAGAACTTAGAAAACGAATATTCAGGTCTTTCATAGTATAAATCTTTCTTAATGAAGCACATAAATTACTTACCTCGCAGAATCTGTCGTAGGCACTCCTTAGTGATTCACCATCTTGTTTCTTGAAGGATTCAAACTCAGCGATACAATTGTAGAGTCTGTTGTCCTTTACCTGCTCATCACCTTCAAAGTATGCAAGGAGCTTGTTCCAGCATTCTTGAGCCGTGGAGCACAAGTCAATGAGTTTATATTGCTTGTCGTCCAAACCACAAGAAATAATGTGGCATGCTTTTCCATCTAGGGCAGCTGAAAGTTTGTCGTCCTCAGTCCATTCCTCTCTTGGTTTCTCGACCAAGGTTTCTTCAATCTGAACATGGGTTTCTTGTTTAGTGTCACGATCAGCATGTTGTGTCAGCGGAGTGGAGGGAATGTCTATAGGTGGTTGAGACTTTTAAAGGAATGATTGGACCACCTTCTATGACCTTCATCAACCGATCATCGATTGAGTTCATATACTTTATCATACGAGATTTCCAGACACCAAACTCGTTGACATTTAACAACGGTATGGTAGTGATGTTAAATGACTGCATGATTTTTCCTGCCATGGTATCGGCAATACAAGCTGCAAAGCTTGGAAATTTCTTTCAAAATTCCAAGCTCTGATACCAATTGTTAGGCCCAATTGGTAGGAAAATAGGCTAGGGGGGGTGAATAGCCTTTTTAAAACTTTTACAAAGAAACACTTACAAATGCAAAGTCACTTATCAGTTTGCAAACTATTATCAGTAAGCGCAGCGGGTAAAATATGACTTAGTTTTCACTCACACAAAATCAGTGTATAAAAGATTTTCAGAGCTTAGTTTTACACAAGGTTGTTTCCAAAAGTTCAATGCAGTTTCAAGAGATTGGTCAAAGGAAATAATGATGAATTAGCAAGAACAATAATGATTTGCCGGTGATAGAGTTCCAACCGGCAAGGACAGTAAGTAACAGAGACACAAGGATTTGGAGAGGTTCACAGTGTAAATACTGCTACGTCCTCTACCAAGTTTGGTCAGAACTTGGATTTGGGTTAAGAGCACTATTAAATATCCCTAGTCTATTACAAGCACGGCTTTGCCGGATACAAAGACTAAATTCTAGAGATAGTTAATGAATCGTAAAACAAATATCTGACCAAGTGTATTTGAGCGGCAAGTTCAAAAGAACTTGTCTCACTCAGGTGGGTGTGTGAAATACTCAAACAACGTATTCCTTAAAATGATCTAGTTCGGGAATACTAACAATGTTGTTGAGTTTGTGCACAAGTGTATATCCTATTAAATGATCTAATGATTATCTGGACACGGAATGTTTGAGCTTCAATGAATGCTGCAAACAACCAACTCTCTTCAATGCACTAAAATCACCAACCTTCTTCAATGCACTGGGTCCTCTATTTATAGGAGGAGTTAATGTCTTAGCTTGTTGAAGAAGGATAACATTTGAATTTCCAGCTGGGTAGGTGAGGAGCATTTAATGCAGTATCCTTGGCATTAATGGCGAAGATACGCGTGCCTTAAAAGTCTGATGGGTAAAGATCCCTTCGTCTCAACCGGTTACCTGCAAAAGCAAGTAGAGACAGAGTATAGCTAAAAGTAGCTATGTGTCAGACGGCGCAGTAATCATTACAGAGCAGGTAAACTACTTTTAGATAAAACAGTAAGAAAGGACAGGGACAATCAGTAAGGTTGACTTTAAGGTGAAACGATGTAACCTGACTGATAGTACAGACTGTCTTTCTTTCTCGGTAAGTTGAGAATGAAGTTGATCGGCAACTTGTTTATCTAGTTGATCGGCAACTAGTTTACTGGTCTGCTGATTTGCTTCCTCTTGCTGGTTTGCCTTGTTTGAAGAGTTGGAATACACCTGTGCTGGTCACCAAGAATCCTAAGAGTACCTTATAAGGGTTCTAATAAAATTGGGGGATCCTAAGTGATAGCTATTATTGGGATTAAGCAATTCTATGTCCTAAACATATATTTGATCAAAAGTAGGGACCATCTCATTAAGTGAAAAGTTGAAGAGGTGAGTCGATGGATCCCAGAAGCGTGCAACTCCCTTTAAGAGGTCCCATTCTGGCTTTAGATTCTTTAAGGTGAAAAGAATCTTGAAATCGAACATCTCCACGAATCTCTCTTGATGAGATTTATTAAACGAACGAAAGAACGTTGCTAAGTCATTCTTGTAGCGTTCTACTATTCTGAGTCCAAGGAGAACTCATCAACAATTATTGATGAAGGTACGGACTTATTTAGGGCCATTGGGAGCAAAAGGTTGAGAATTATACTCCAAAAGAAAGGTTCCCAGAATTTATTCAAGGCTGCATGGTATTCTAGGACGGACTAGAGGTGTTTATATACAAGTTTGGATATCAAATCCTTGAGGAAAAAGGAGAAACAGCAGCAGATTGAAAGGATGGCTCGTACGAGACATCGATGTCTCGTACGAGGCATCTCGCAGTTCAGAACAACAGAAACTCTGCTCAGATCTCAGTTTGCCCGACAAGTTAAAACATGTCTCGATCACCTCAGAAATCCACCCGAAACAGTTCGTACATCACATATAAAATGGCCCAACGCGAATCCATCTCATAAAACTACCCCTCGGTTGACCAACCGGATATGAGTCAATACATTTACACAGTTAGAAATAAAACTAAAATCAACTAATGTTTTGTGTGTTAGAGTTAGGAAATAATTGTTGCATATGTATAAACCAAAGAAAGGAAAAGTTGTCTTCGCCTACGCCGAGGAAACAAATACATCGTCAACAAAAAGGGGAGAATGGGGGATCCTATCTTGGATGTGTCGCCACTGCCACACTATCATCCGTCGGTCTGAGGCCTCTTCCCGCAAGAAGCTAGCTCTGCCGTCTGCTGATCCAACAGTCCAAGCAGCCCCGCTGTCTCTCTCTTCATCCTCTTGGCATAGGCCATGAACTGGGCAAGCCATCCCGCGACCTCACTATACTCAGCAATGGGCACCTGTTGAGAAGAAACAAATAAAATATCAAAATCTTCAGATAAATGATAAACAGAGAGATGAAATGGTAGAATGATATGAAATGATGGAAGAAGGGTCATAAACCATACCATGGTTGCATCAGCAGGAGGTACGAGTCCCTCAGGCATATCGAAATGCGTGGGAAGATCCTCGGTGCTCTCTATCCCCTCAGCCAAACTATAGGTAAAGGAAGCTGGTCCAAGCTGTGGACGGAAAGGGACGTGAACAAATCCCTAGGCCTGAGCCTGATCACCCTCTATAATCAATCGGGGCATGAGACGAGCAAGGAAGTCCTGATAATTGGCCTCCAAGGACATGTGATCAAAATCATCCTGACTAATAATGAGGTCCCCTCTCTCCTCCTCCGCGATGGCATAAGAGTTCAGCATATGAGTCAGCGGGTCCAAAGGGACGACGACATCGAGTCTGCCACCACCCTGCTGGCGAGAGACTCTATCTCCTAAGTAGAAGCATCCCCCACCAAGGCCAATCATCAACAACCTCATGCCAGCGAACCCATAAACATGGTCAATGCCCAGACCCCGCCAAGGAAAGAAGGCAATAGCGGACTCAGGGACGGCCTCCCACCTGTCAAAATACAGCCTCATGCGCTCCACCGTCATGTCAGTCCCATCGGCCTGCTCATCACGGGTATCCCTGTTATCCCGACGCCATTTCAGAGTATCTGGGAACATGACAGTATTGTCTTGAAGGTTGAAAGTAAAGAGACCAAACATGGCGTAACCCCATGCCTGAAAAATGGGAGAAACATAAAAGATGTCAATACACAGTAGCTAAGATGAAAATTCTATCAAAATAAACTGGGGCTAAAACAAAGGAGGAATACAGAAGAAGATGAGTATTGTACCTCCCAGGCATGACTGTAGCCGCCTAAGCCAGCGTTCGTCCGATCACGCGAACTCTCATCCATCGCCACATAGCAGTGGGCCAAGCCAGCAGAACCCCAACTAGCATCAGTAACATGATGCATATCTCTCAACACACTCAGAAGAGTGAACAAAGCAGTCGACGCATGGTTAGCAAAAACCGTCTCAGAAAAGGCCCACCACAGAAAGCCGCGGACAGCTGCAATACGGGTACCAGTCAAATGCATATGACCAGCATTAACAGTCACGTAGGCATCGACCTTATCCCTCAAGGCCTTCAGAGGGACACCCTTGCCTAGGGTACACATAGAGAAACCCAGAAAATGCATCATATCGTCCCTGCTAGGAGTAAAGTCTGCATCCACTTCAAGCGGCTCACCGACGATAGCAAGCCCAGTAATGGCATGGAAGTCAGTAGGGGTCATGGTAACCTCCCCCCACCGCATGTGCATGGTATGAGTACTATCCCACCAGCACTCCCGGATGGCCTGGAGAAAGTGCACATTCCCCCTCTCACCGACAAGGCCGTCAAAGAAGGGTTTCAACCCGAGATTCTCGATCTCTTCCTTCATCTCGCCATTGAGAGTTGCCCACCTCTCGGCGACCACTCGTACGCTGCCTCTACAGTTATTGATCACCCTGAATGACTGCAAACAACAGAGACAAAAGAGACAAATGTCAGAAAAACTGTAAAATCCTCATTTAAGCATTTTACCCGAAAAGTCGCAGAATTGCCTAGAATGACAGTCGAAATCATGTACTACCATACTACAATGATTTTCAGTACCAACAAGGGTGAAATTCTATCAAAAGATCAGCCATGCACGATAAACCCTAGCAGCGATAATTCTAGGCGGAAAATTGGCGAAAGTCGAATTACTAGAGCACTAAATTGAGACATGCAACAAAGAAATTGACAAAGAAAACTCAATCAGAGGAAGAGATCCTTACCCGCCTAGTCCGAATGGCGTGAGAAACGTGGTCCTCCAGGAATGGGCACAACTCATCCGTCGCCCACACTCTACCCTTCATATGCCTAGCAAAGAGGTGCTCTTTGTGGAAACGATGCACACCGGCCATTTGAAAGGGTTGGGGATCACTAGAACTTGGTGAAAACAAATATTTTTGAGTGAGAAAATCACCTAGGGTCGAAAGCTCCCGAGAATGAAATAGGAAAAGTGATTTGAAAATCACTTTCAGCCCCTGATATGCCTCTGTTCTGCGTAAAAACAGAGAAGTCTCGTACGAGACATCGTTCCCTCGTACAAGGTATCCCCAGAAAAATCTCAGAAAACCATGTTTTCTTGGGAAATTCCAAAAAAGCCCTACTTTTAACAGAAATGTCAGAAAAAGCCCTGCTTTAGACCGAGAGGTCAAATCTGAACCCGGTTCAAGATGGAACATTGAGTCATCAACAAATGGATATTTTCAGAATTGGAACAAGCAAAGTTGTTTCTCAGTACGAATTTATCCTCACCGCGCATCCAAGATCATGGGTGAGCAACGAAATCTGCATCAGCAAACTTTAAATCCCACGACTGTCATCAAGACGTAAGTTAATGGCACAGGATTTACAACCGAGTATCCCACGACTGTTATCAAGATGTAAGTTAATAACACAGGATCCCACCATTTAGAATCCCATAATTGCCATCGAGACGTATGTTAATGGCATAGGATTCACTTTTCCGACGAATAAGGCATCCTCGTTGGAAGGAGAAGCAAGGTCCGAGTAATTGGCATCTCCAAAACTGGGTTTCCCACGACTGTTGTCAAGACGTAAGTTAACAACACAGGATCCCACCATTTAGAGTCCCATAATTGTCATCAACACGTAAGTTAATGGCATAGGATTCACTTTTCTGGCGGAAAGGCGGTCGCGTCAGAAGGAGAAGCGAGGTCCGAGTAATTGGCGTCTCCAAACCCAGAGTCCCATAATTGTCATCAAGACATAAGTTAATCGCATAGGATTCACATTTTCCAACGTAAGGGACAAACTCGTTGGAAGGAGAAGCAAGGTCCGGGTAACTGGCGTCTCCAAAATCGAAGGTGGTTCGTCATCAACAATAGGGCATGTTCAGAATTGGAGCCAAAGAGATTGGTTCCTTAGTATGGATTGCAACTGGAGACGGTTCGTCATCAATATAAGGGAGTATATTTAGAATTGGGTCAAAGAGATTGATTCCTCAGTATGGGTACTCTCCAAACTCTAAGCTTTACTTATCGCAAGTATTGTTTTCAAAAATGATTTTCAAAATACCTTAAACCTCATTTTTTGCGTATTTTCAGAGTCGAACTACGTTTGGTCTGGTTTCCTTCCGAGGAATACGTAGGTAGCTTTTTAGCACGACCATGCCCCTAGTTCAAAATGGCATCTTTTCTATCGATGACGGTACTTCATCCATAAGTATCGTCGCCGAGGGGCTCTATTGACACCCCATTTTGGACGTTCATTTATAATCACACTACTTATGTGTCTCGCCTTTGATTTGGGTCAAAACTCGTTAAGTTGGACATGTTTCATTAAGTTTCTGACTGTTTCTGTTAGTCAGGGCCAAAATGAACATTAAAACTGCTGCAGAGGGCAAAAATGTGATTCCAGCACATGGATGTCTCGTACGAGACATTGATGTCTCGTACGAGATATCCCCCCTTGACAGTCGGGTTTCGGTCAGTTTCCTTGTTGATCTTAACCCCTTTTCTTGGCAAACACTCATAATCAGCCCCTCTCTGATACCCACGAAATTTGGATTCCCACCTCTGTGGGAATAAAGTCTATGGGAATAAAGTCTTGGATTCCCACCTCAACTTACCTTCTTGGCCAAAACCCTAGGTCCAAAACCCCTATAAATATAGTTGTTCATGGCTAGAATGACTAATGGTGAATTAGCGGTCAACTTTAGACCTCAAATCTGATCAAAGAAGCTCTCATAATCAGCCCCTCTCTGATACCTACAAAATTTGGAAGATCAAGGCCTTTAGTCAAGGCCATCCATAGGATTCTTGAAGAAAACGCTTAGGTAAAATCTTTGCCTTCTATATTCTCACCTCCTTCTTTGCTTTGAATAGTGTAATTCCATTAAAGAATCAGCCTAGAGCCTCTCCAATCGATGGAGATGGTATCGAAGCACATGATCCGACATCCCAAATAAATAAGCAATTATTTATTTTTTTGTTTCTTTTCTTTTGGTACGTGAATGCATGATTTTGAAACGATGATGATGATTTCTTAGCAAGACCAATCCTAGATTGGGTGAATTGGGTGCTCCTTGACCTTCCCAATTCATAACTTAACCCCCGAATCCAGACATCTCGGTCCGTGTTCTGACAATAACATGGTGGCGACTCTCAAATCAACAAAAAGGTAAATCGAAGGACGAAAACGTGCCTCGAAAAAAGACGAAAAAACCTCACGCGCAAACAGTATGTATCAGGGATATGAACTCAACAATGTGGAGAAAAAGAACTTTTATTGATGAGATAAACTATAGAAATATCTAAACTAGAAATAATTAAGAAACCAAAAAATCTAACTAGAAAGCTTTAAAATATAAGTAGGGTGCCGAGATGTTACTGATAGTATTTTCTCAAGTGCTCTGAATGCCATGGGTGTTTCAGCTCTTTTCCTTCCGGAGTTTTGAGCATGTAGGTCCCTTCTCGGATAATGTGAGTAACAATGTAGGGGCCTTCCCAATTCGGAGAGAGCTTATTTTGTTGGGACTTCAAGTGTGTTGACTTTATCTTTCTGAGCACCCAGTCACCGACTTCAAAAACCCTCTTCTTTACTTTGCTGTCGTGATAGGCCTTGGTTCTTTGCTTGTAGTTAATCATTCTAAGCTGAGCAGTCAGCCTTTTTGCCTCAACCAGGTCTAGGTCTAGCATTCGGTTATATTCATTGATGACCTCATCGTAATTGGTTACTCTGAAAGTAGGTAGAGCCATCTCGGCCGGCGCTATAGCTTCATATCCATAAGTTAATGCAAAGGGAGTCTCCCCAGTCGGCCCCCGAGTGGTTGTACGAACTGCCCATAGAGCAAGGGGGAGATCGTCCAGCCACTTTCCTTGGCTTCCTTCCAGACTCTTGGTTAGGGCTCTTAGTATCAACTTGTTTGCTACCTTGGCTTACCCGTTACCTTGATGATGACTGACTGATGACTTTCTATGCTTGACTCTTAGCCTGTTTAGCTCCTCGATAAAAGCATCAGAGAATTAGAGCCCGTTGTCGGTCATAATAGAATGAGGGACGCCGAACTGACACCATATGTAGTCGTGAACGAAGTTGATGGCATTCTCCTCTGTGATCTTTGCCAAGGGTTTAGCATCCACCCACTTGGTGAAGTAGTCGACCGCTACAATCACAAACCTGTTTCTCCCTTTGGCCAAGGGAAAAGGCCCAATGATGTTGACCCCCCATATATCGAATGGCCATGTCAGTATAATCAGACTTTGTTCCACCGGTGGCACTCTAGGTAGGTCAGAGAAGCGTTGGCACTTGTCACATTTTTTCACGTAGGCATGGGCATCTTCTCTTAGGTTTGGCCAGTAGTAACCGAGCGTAATCACTTTGTCGGCGAGGGTTCTGGTCCCCGGGTGTCCTCTGCAAACTCCCTCATGTACCTCGGCCAGTAGTTTCTCTGTGTCTTTAGGGGAGACACATCTTAGGAGGGGCCTGGAGAACAACCTCCGGTATAAGATGTCGTTCCACACTATGTATTTGGCCGTCTTCCTCTTTATTATTTTAGCTGCCAAATCGTCATCTGGTAGCTTTCCTTTCTCGATGTAGTCTTTGTAGTCTTCAATCCAGGTTTTCTCTTCATCGTCAAGAATTAGGACCTCTAGACTATAAGTCGGCCTCCTGGTTGTTCTCTCGCCCTACTTGCCTGATTTCCCAGAACTCCATATTTTTAGTCATATTCAGGACGAGATCTCTGTATTTGGTTAGCATATGATTCTCGGTGTTGTACTCCCCTTTTACTTGGTTCACCACGAGTTGAGAGTCACTATAGACTACCAGTTTGTTTGCACCGAAGAACTTTGCTCTTTCTATCCCCAAGATCAAGGCATCATATTCTGCCTGGTTGTTTGAGGCTGGGAACTTGAATCTGATGAAGTCACGGGCTACATGTTCGCCTCCTGGACTTGTTACGTATATCCCAGCTCCACTCCTTCCTTGCGTCGTTGACCCGTCTGTGTACAAAACCCAACAATCACTTGGCAATTCCTCTAACGGTTCTCTGTCCATGGGGAACTTCCTCTTCCTGGTTGTCGGCGTATATTCACTTGAGAACGCGGTCTTGACTAGGAAATATGCTAAAGGCTGTGCCAACAGTATCTTTCTCGGCTTGTAGGTGATATCAAACTCAGTCAATTCAATGGACCAGTTGAGTAGTCGGCCTGAGCTATCCATCTTATGAAGTATCTTTTTGAGTGGCGCGTCGGTATAAACCATGATGGGATGAGCGGAGAAATATTCTCGCAGCTTTCTGGCAGCTATCACCAAGGCATACGCTATTTTCTCAGCATTAAAGTATCTGCTCTCGGTATCTGACAATGCTTTGCTGACATTATAAACCGGCCTTTGATGCCCGTTATCTTCTCACACTAGCATGGCCGCCACGTCTCTATCTGTTGGTGTAAGGAATACAGAGAGTGTCTCTCCCATAATTGGACTGCTGAGTAGTGGAGGGGAACCCAAGTATTCTTTCAGTTGCTGGAACGATGCCGAGCACTCTGGGGTCCAGGAGAAGTCTTTAGTTCCCTTCAAAGATTTGAAGAACGGGAGTGACTTTTCTTCCGACTTGGCGATAAACCTTCCCAGGGCGGCTACCCTTCCATTCAGCCTTTGAACCTCCTTCAAACATGTCGGCTCTTTCATGTCGACAAGAGCCTGGATCTTCTCCGGATTTTCCTCAATGCCTCGCTGCGACACCATGAAGCCGAGGAACTTGCCTGCCGTGACCCCGAATACACATTTACTGGGATTGAGCTTCATGTCGTTGGCCTTTAAGTTTTTTAAGGTCTCGGTCAAATCTGGGATGTGACTTCCTGACTTGGTCTTGATTACCATGTCGTCGATATAAGCCTCCATATTCCTGCCGATCTGGAATTTGAACACCTTGTTCACCATCCTCTGGTAAGTTGCTCCGGCATTCTTGAGGCCGAAGGGCATTATTACATAGCAGTAAATTGCCCCAGCTGCTTGGAAGGCTGTCTTCTCGATGTCGTCCTCTGCCATCTTGACTTGGTGATAGCCTGAATAAGCATCACGGAAGCTCAAAGTCTGTTGTCCAGTAATGGAGTCGACCAGTTTGTCAATCCTTGGGAGGGGATAGCTATCTTTTGGGCAGGCCTTGTTGAGGTCTGTGAAGTCTACGCACATCCTCCATTTGCCATTCTGCTTCTTAACCATGACGACATTTGCTAGCCATTCAGGGTATGTTTCTTCTCGAATGATGCCCGCTTTCAGCAATTTGTCTACCTCGACCTCGATTTCCTTTTCTTTATCTGTGGAGAAGGCCCTTCGTGCCTGCTTGATTGGTTTGAAAAACTTGTCTACTACCAGTTTGTGGAGAGCAATGGCTTCTTTAACCCCAACCATGTCTTCCACCTTCCATGCAAATACATCTAGGTTGTTTTTTAGCAGGTTGATAAGCTCCTCTCTCTCTTCTGGAGGGATTTGTTTCCCAATCCTTACCTTCTGTTCTGGGTAGTCGGGGTTGATAATGACCTTGTCCACTTGGTCAACTGGCTTCAGCTCGGGATCGTCCCTGAACTCTAGGGTTTCCACAATAATTTGTTTTACTTTATCCTTGTCTTCGCCTTCTAGGCTCAAATTTTCCATGTCGAGGAGTCTGTCTATCTCGGCATCCATGTGGGCGGGTATTGTGGCCCCCAAGCTTGGGATGCGGGCGAGGGTTAAACCGCTCGGCTCGTCCGAAGTTGTGTTCATTGAAATAGAGCCAAACCCATCTAACACATAAGTCACCTCGGTCTCAGTCATGGTATCGTCATCATCTAATACCACCCATTCTTCAGGAACATCTATGACTATCACGCCGATATGGGGTGCTGACGTTGTGACCGTGGTCGACTTGGATATGGTGATGTTCCTTTTAGGAGTGTCAATCTCCATTCTGGTTTTTGCTTTTCTGGACTTCATCACGTGTTCCAAAAAGTGTTTAGAGGCGCCGGGGACACAGCCTATGCCTGCCGGGGTTGGGAACTTCACCCTTTGGTGATGGAGGGAAGCAACCATTCCCAATTTTTCTTGGCTAGGGGAGCCCAAGATGGCATGATAGTCACTGGCCAAGTCCATAACTATGAATGTGATTGTGGCTGAGGCCCTGTAGGGGTACTCACCGACTTCCAGTAGTAAGTCTACGGTCCCCTTTGCTTCGGTCTTGTGGTTCGTGAACCCTTCCAATCTACCATTGTATGGTGTCAGCATGCTATCCAGAAGCTCCATCTCTTTGAAAGTCTTGTAGTAGAGAACGTTCTTGGTGGCCCCAGAATCAATTAGGAGCCTATCTGACTCACAGTTGTCAATTCTGCCTGTGATGACTAGCGGCTGCTCTCTCATCGCCATGTTCCTGGCTAGCTCGTTTGGACAGAAGCTTATCACTTCCTCCCTTTTGTGAATCCAATGGGGGATATGATAGACCTTACTTAGCTCGTAGATCTGTTCTTTGAGCTTGGTGTTTGAGGGAATTTCTTCTCTTATTACCCCGATCAGCTTTGCCCGTGGCGGTCTATCTTCTCGGTCATCCTCCTTCTCATCCTCCCTTGGGAGCTTGTTGTCCTTCCTTGCTATGAATTCATTAATCTTCCCCTGATCAGCCCATCTCTGCAATATTTTCTTCAGGGCGTAGCAATTATCTGTCTCGTGCCCGTTATCCCTATGGTAGGCACAATATTTGCTCGGGTCCCTAGGGAATTTTGGGTTATCTTTGAGGGTTTTTGGATTAGGAAGATTTACCACGTTCATTATCTCGGAGATCGGCTTTGTGAGGGGGTAAAAACCTCTGTCCCTCTCGTTCTATTCTTTCCTCGGTTTCCACCTCCACTGGTACCTTGGGCCGAGTCAGAAGGAGGCGGCTTTCTCTCTCATCCTCGTTCCCGATCTCGGTCTCCAGACATCAACAACTTTTTTTCTTCTGCAGTAGCCGTTGCATAAGCCACATGGTATAGTTGAGACTTTGTTAGAGGTTCTCTCACCGACAACTCGTAAGTGAGATCGTCTGATCTCTGTCCATTAGTGAAGCACATTATAATATCCCGGTCGGTGAGTCGCTCTTCAATCGAGTCGGCTAAGTTTCTGAATCTATTATAGAAGTTCATCGTTGACTCGTTTCTCCCTTGAACTATGTTTGCTAGGTCTGACAACATTTTCTTTCTTGCCCCTGTAGTGGCGAAATATTCCAAGTACCTCGATTTTAATTTAGAGAAGGAATCAATGCTTCCCTTCTCCAGGTCCATGAACCAAGGCCTAGCTGCCCCGGTCAACGCACTAGCAAAGGCCTTGCAAAGTACATCATCCTGGTTAGACACTAGTGGCATCATAGCTTCAAAGGATTGGAGGTAATCCAAAGCATCTGAGTTGCCAGAGTATTTGTCCAGGTGAGGTAACTTCAATTTGGGAGTAGGTGGAGAATCTTTGATCCATTGTGAAAATTGACGCATTGCATCATAATCAGTCCTGGGTTTTCTCTGCCCCTAGTTCATTTCTATGTTATCCAGCCTCTCCTGTAAGTCTATTATGAGCCTTTCGCTTATCGCCGAGCTGCAATGAGAACTCCTAGGTCTCTCTATTTCTTTATCTCGGCCTCTTCCAGCGACTCGGCTTATCTCTGGATCAGCTAGAGGTCATCTCGGTGGATGGTGGGGCTTGATGTTGGTCTTCCCATCGCCGCCTTTCTCCTAGAATTCTTACATCTGGAGACTCTTCCTCTTCTTCTCTTCTCTGGTTTATCTGATCTCTCAGATCTCTTACCCCATCGTTAACTGGGCCAAGTCGGCCTTCAAGCCGGACTTCAAGTCGGCCCGAACTGGCGGCTCGACTTCCTGGGGGTGCATCACGCGGATTTGGAGGACGTCTGTCATCAGCACGTGGAACTCCATTAAGGTTACTTCATCCCTCTCCTTCAGAAGCTCCTCTAGTATCAGAGGCCTGGATAAAGGGTGCTAGGGAATGGTTAGGGTCAAATTCTAGTAGAGCCCTTTGAGCGTTAGCTATCTGTTGGAGGGTCGAGAGATTTTGTTACAATAATACCCTTCGATCAATTGGTGGTGGCCAAGATGGGCCAGCTTCGGTATTCTGAGGGCGTAAAGTTGTTCGTCTCCTCCGTCCGTAATGCTGAGTAACCTCTGGTGGAGGCCCTCTGGAGCGTGTGTGCATACCAGCTCCTTGAGGTGGAGGCGGAGGAGGGAGCTCTTGATTTAAAACATTATTATTTTCCACGTTAGGTGGTGGCAGATTAAGATTGGCATCGGGAGTAACACTTTCCTGTGCACCATCGGTCGGATTTCCAGACATGAGGAAATTGTGTTTATCCGGACAAGTTCTCTGATCTGACGTTTCCCGGCAATGGAACCAAACTGATGCTGTCAAAAATGTACCGGATCAGCCTTCGTCTAGCGGTTCGGATAAATCCAGCAATGAGAACTTCCTCTTACGGATCTGCGCACAATGAGCAAACGTAAACTACGCCGGGGCTTCACCGGCGAAGGCCCTCCGGCGTGAGAATAAGAATACGGATTGTGTATGAAATGAAGAGAAATCAATTGACTATAGTTTGAGCCAAAAGATTTCATTACCCGTTTCCTGTATGGAGGACCTGTTTATATAGGCGTGGGTGAATGAGTCCTGACTTGTCAAGTAAGCCAGAATGCCCGTGTTGATTTAGGACTCGTATTCCTTGGAGATAGACTCTTGATAAGGATGGATGATATCCCAGTTGTATTGTAGTAGGGGTATCCTTGTTTAGATAAGGATCCTCTGTATTTGTGTTGTAATTAGACTCTGAGAGTAGTCTCCCATTGATATAAGGGATTTGACCGTTGTCTGAGAGAAGTCGGCCTGTTATCCAACTCGGCTCGTCATAGAGGCCGACTGGGGATTAGGCTCTTAGATCTCGGGCTAAGCGAGGCCCACCTGGTCGGTTCAGATATGTCGGCCCTTAGTTGTGGGCCTCTTGAATATGGACCTTCATGTGGTATGGGCCCAAAGTCCATGGAACCCAATGACCAATTCGGGTCATGTCGTTCATAGTGAAAGTGATGTAAGTGTTGTGAGTATAAAAAGTGAGGTAGGAGAGAAAATATGGGGTAGGGAATAGTAAGTTGAATGGTGTTGCGAGTATAAAATTAAAATATGATCTTTGCTATTTTAAGAACGGGGAAACAACAAACTGGGGTAACGTACTATCGCGTTTGTTACAATTAATCCAACATACTACCATTTGACATCATAATGAAATGTACTTTACCCATTTGTTACATATAATGGATCGTACCCTAACGAAGTTAAAAAAGATAACTCTAAAGTCAACAAAATAAGAAAAAGACTAACACCAGTTAAGTACGATGAACATTCGTTACCCTATTTAACGGATTTGGCAATCTTCTTCATGTATCTCACAATTCTTTGTCCGCCACCAATCACCACCACCAGTCCTTCACACACCAACACCACCACCCATCTCTGCCCTAAACCACCAAACACCATAGATATGCCCTTTTGTTGTCGTCACTCAAACCGAGCCCTTCTTCAGTACAACAATTAAATCGCCGATTACCATCAAGCTCCAGCCCATTCGTCGTCTCTCTTCTCTTGGGATCGATTTGGGTATTCGATTTTGAGTTTGACTTGGTTTAAGTTTTTAAATTTGGTGGCTCCAACCCAAAATCGACAACCAAATTAAACAAAACTCAACCGTCATTGTCTAGAGCAAGAAGGACATACCCATGAGAGTATTGGATTGATTCGAAATTTGCAGATCTAGGGTTTAAAATTCCAAATCTTAGGGTTGGATTTGTTTGAATATTGGATTGATTCGAAATTTGCAGATTTAGGGATCAATTTGGTTTTAATTTATGGGTTTTATTTCGGGTTTGATTTTGAGATTTGTTTTTGGGTTTGATTTTGAATTTTCTGGGTTCATCCTGTTGGAATAGAGGACCAACCGGGAACTAGCGATCAGAGCAAAAGGAAAGAAATCCGTCGGAGGGACTGACCTTCTGGGCGGCCGCCCAGGGTCATGGTGGGCAACCGCCCACTCCATCAGTTGGAACCATCAGCCGGAACACAATTGTGGGCGACCGCCCATAAGCAAAGTGGGCGACCGCCCAGGTGTCGGGACAGGTCGAGGGTGAATCGGTTTTTGGGCCAGATTTCGGGTTTATTTGTCCGTCTAGGGTTAACTTTTATTCTAGGATGCCTATATAAGCAATGTTCTGCCCCCATACTCATCGTAACTCCATATTTACATATTATAGTGCAAGATCCTGGCTTGGTAGTGCCCCCAAACGTAGTCAAACATATTGACGAATTGGGTAAACAATTTCTTGTATTCGTTTTGTCTTTTGCTTTGGGTTTCTTATTTCTTGTGCTTGTTTGTGGTGCCGGGTTTTCTTGCGATTTTCTTGGGTGTTGGGTTGGGAAGGGTCAATTCCACAACAATTGGTATCAGAGCTTTGGTTGGACGATCAAAGGGGTTTAAGCAATCAAGAATGGGCAAGGAAAAACAAGCGGTGGAGAAATTTGATGGGTCTGACTATGGATATTGGAGGATGCAAATAGAGGATCTATTGTATAATAAGGATCTCTATAAGCCTCTAACAGGAGTCAAACCGGAAAAAGAAAAGCAGGAAGACTGGGATCTCATGGATCTGAAAGCCTTAGGGGTGGTTCGATCTACTTTGTCGAAGTGGATCGCGAAGACTACCAGGAAGGCGAAAACCACCAAGGAGCTATTGGATTATCTTACTGAGAGATTTGAGACTCCATCTGCTGCAAATAAGGTTGATTTGATACGCAAGATGGGTAGTCTCAAGACTCAAGATGCAAGAGGGAGTATCCATAGATAAACACATCGATGAGTTTATGGATATTATAGACTCATTGACTACGTTGGAGATTACTTTCGGTGACGAGGTTCATGCGTGTTTATTGCTAGCATCCTTACCAAGGAGTTGGAGCGGAACGGTGACAGCTTTAAATGCTTCAGCGGGTAAGAACAAATTGAAGTATGATGATGTTAAGGACTTTCTCTTGGGCGAGGAAAATCGCATAAAGAAGTTGGGGACACCGTCTACTTCGGAATCGGTCTTGGCTATAACTAGTAGGGGAAGACCGGGTTCTAGCAATAAAGGGAGAACAGGGTCAAAGGAAAGTGTAATCGGGGGTGGGGATCAGTGTGAGGAGAATAAAGAAAGACCAAGGGTTGCAAGAGGATCGGTAGAGTGCTATCATTGTAAGGAGTTAGGACACTACAAGAGGGATTGTCCCATGCGAGGGGATAAATCGGCGAATGTGATAATCGAAGGTGACGATGTACTGATTTTGAGCGTTAGTAGTGAGCTAGAATCATGGGTGCTGGATTCGGGGGCATCATTCCACTCATGCGGGCATGCAGGAGCGATGGAAAATTACACTTCCGGTGATTTCGGTAAGGTCTATCTGGCGAATGGCGAGCCTTTGGAAATCAAGGGGAAGGGGGATGTCAGAATAGAAGCATCAGACGGGAACGTCTTACATCTACACGGGGTCAGACACATTTCGGGTTTGAAAAAGAACCTGATATCAGTTGGGCAGCTGGGTGAAGAAGGTTACACGGTAACTTTTAGCTGCAGGAACTGGGTTCTTACCAAGGAGGATTGTGAAATCGCTCGGGGTAATAGGGAAGGAATATTGTATTTGACAAACACCAAGGATAGTATCGCGGTGGCGTCAGCCAAGGGTGATACGGATTTGTGGCACTGTTGATTGGGTCACATGGGTGAGAAGGGGGTATCCCCGGTAACTTCTCGGTTTGGTGTGTCATATTACATGACCTTCATTGATGATTCGACAAGGAAGGTCTGGGATTACTTCTTAGAAGGTAAAGATGAAGCTTTCGGGATGTATAAGAAGTGGAAGGCCTTGGTGAAAAATCGAAAGGGACTCAAGGTTAAAAGCTTGATGTCGGACAATGGTGGGGAGTATGAGCTCGGGGAGTTCAAGGAATGCGGTGATGCAAATGTGATTTGCATGGATATTCCAAACTCGGGTGGGAGCAAGATGGTTCATGATGACCAAGGTCAAGGGGTCACTAAAGATGAACCACATACTCTAGGACCGGATATTCCGCTGCGCAGATCTAACGGTGAGTGTAGATCGGATGCAAAGGCTCTAGGTTTCTCAAGCAAGGTGAAGTTGAAGCTGGGTATAGCTTCAACGGGGCTTGGAGAATAGGGGAGGAGGATGGCACTACCATGATCGAGGTGAGCACTATGGAACTAAGGATGAGTTGAAGAACGGATACGGGGCTTATATGCGGTTGATCTCTAGGTGGGAGATTGTTGGAATAGAGGACCAACCGGGAACTAGTGATCGGAGCAAAAGGAAAGAAATCCGTCGGAGGGACTGACCTTCTGGGCGGCCGTCCAGGGTCATGGTGGGCGACCGCCCACTCCATCAGTTGGAACCATCAGCCGGAACACAATTGTGGACGACCGCCCATAAGCAAAGTGGGTGACCGCCCAGGTGTCGGGACAGGTCGAGGCTGAATCGGTTTTTGGGCCAGATTTCGGGTTTCTTTGTCCGTCTAGGGTTAGGTTTTATTCTAGGATGCCTATATAAGCAATGTTTCGCCCCCATACTCATCGTAACTCCATATTTACATATTATAGTGCAAGATCCTGGCTTGGTAGTGGCCCCAGACGTAGTCAAACATATTAACGAACTGGGTAAACAATTTCTTGTGTTCGTTTTGTCTTTTGCTTTGGGTTTCTTATTTCTTGTGCTTGTTTGTGGTGCCGGGTTTTCTTGCGATTTGCTTGGGTGTTGGGTTGGGAATGGTCAATTCCACAACACATCCCCCCTCCATTGTTCCATTGTTGAATAATTCGAACAGAATTTTCTGGGTTGATTTTGAGTTTTGGAATTACTTTTTGGTGTTATTCACCATTACATTTGGTTTGAAATTGGGTCACGAATAGAGATGAAATGAGGAGGATGATGAAATTGGTATGACTTCATTAACGGATGTTATTTTATTTAACGAGTTCATTCATTCCGTTAGTGAAATTTAACGTCATCCAACTGAGTTGCATTATTTGTAGCCCGACTTGAAAGTACGTTTCATTATGCTGTTAAAGAAGAGTAGGTTACCTTTTGTGTAACAACAGTGTAGTACGTTGCATTGATTTGTAATTATCTCTTTTAAAAAGAAACACGTACTTTGGGACAGACGTAAAAAGAAAAATGAATGAGAGACGGAGAGAATACTTATATATGTGTATGTAAATATGTATACTGCTGAGCATTTTAATTTACATGCATTTAATAGTTCTAGTGGCATTTTACATAAAATGTCATTATACATTTATACAATTCATTTTCTTTTGAGATAATACCACATTTAATGTCATTGCTACACTCTTGCCGAGACGAGATCACAGGTACCGCTTTTATATATCCCAAATGATTCAACTGTTATGAGTTGTTAGAAGTAACGCTATCATAACATCAACAATTATGTATAACCGTTAGATCACCCGTAGTACACAAAAGTGGTGTAGGTGATCTCTTTTCGGTTCAACCAAAATGTCCCTTAAATCACATTTAAATGACATGATTAAGAGGCTCTAAATCTCATTTTCTTGTAGCGGATAGCTGAGGTACAAGTAACCGCAACAAGTAACAGGTTTTATGCAGGTTTTGATTAATAATTATGCAAATGGCCTAACTGCACATAGTAGTGCTAATATGCACTTTTAGTAGATAAATTCTCTTAAGTGGTGCCCAAAACAAGTTCATAATTCTGCTATTATTGCTTGTAAAGTTGTAAGGCACTTCATAGCTTTATATAAAAAGATTTTTTTTTTTTTTTTTTTTTTTAACATATTGTATCATACTCCCTCCGTCCCAAAACACCTTGCACACTTTTGAAGATGCACGGGAATTAAGGAATGAGTATATATATTCAAAAGTATTATGAGTGGGAAAGAGGTTATGAGTATGATAAGTTGAGTGAGATTTACAAGTGGTGCCCAAAAGTAAGTGTGTGAGCATGACAAGTAAGGTAGAGAGAATAGAAAAATAATAAATTTTGAACATTTTAGGAAATGGGACTTACGAATGGGACACCCAAAAAGGAAATAAGTGCAAGTTGTTTTGGGACGGATGGAGTATTATTCATTCAAAGCAATTGTCATCGTATTACAAGCCCCTATAAATCGTATTACATATCTATTGCTAGGCTAATACAAATATATATATATATATATATATATATATATATATATATATATATATATATATATATAAAAGTTGGTGGGGAGAGTTATAGTGTTGACATGTGGATAAACTATAGAAAAGCTTGCATATGTTGATGCCACGTCAATCCTACTAACATAAATATGTGACTTTTCAAATTCTTTTTCAAAGCTAATATTAGCTAATACTATTAGTTACTATATAGGGTAACTATTATAGTTAACTATTACAGTAACTAGTAATAGTTAACTATTATAGTTAACTAATAGTAATAGTTACTATAATAGTTAACTATTAAAGTTAACTCTTACTATTATTAGTAATAGTTAACTATAGTAGTTACCTTATGTAGTAATTAATATTATTAGCTAATACTAATATTAAGCAAATAATAATTAATTATTAATAGTAAACTATTATTATATTTTATATTTTTTTAATTAGAGTTAATTATTAAATAATTAAAAAATATTATTAATTAATAGTATTAGTTAATCACAATTTTTATCATATATACTCCCTCCGTCCCACCACAAGTGAGACCAACTTGTGGGGCACAATAATTAAGAAAAAGCTAGTGGATGTGTGGTAGAAAATGAAGTGAGAGAATGAGTGAGGTAAATAGTTGTGTTGGTTGAATAAAATGAGTGGTGGAAAATGAAGAGAGAGAATGAGTGGGATTAAATGGTGGGGTTGGTTGAATATAAATATATTAAAACATTTCCATTTTGGACAGTCTCACTTGTGGTGGGACGGACTGAAAAGGAAATTAGTCTCATTTGTGGTGGGACGGAGTGAGTATATATATTAAATATTGTTATGAATAATAATATTAGTTAACCATAATTGTTATATAAATTAACTATTATTAATAGTATCAGTTAATAATTATACAATATATGCTAATATTTAGTATTAGCAGTACTCACTCCGTCTAAGAGTTAGAGTTCTACTTTCTATTTTAATATATTCTAGAGAGTCTTTCTCAAATTGACAAATTATGAGAAAAGATTAATAGTGCTTTGGACTGTATTTTCTTTCTAATGCTTTTATAATTACAAAAAGACCAAACTTACTAACTTATATATTGTTCAATTGCACTATGAATTGTATTTTGGACATTTATATTCTCAACCCACATGCAATATTTACCCATTTTCTATTATTTTTTAATAAGTGTGCGTAAGCAAAATAGGACTCTTACTCTAAGACAAGGGAGTATTAATTAATCATAACAGTTACTAGATATATACATTATTACTATTAATATTATTAGTTATTTAATTTATTATTCTACTAACACATTATATGTACAGTACTATAGACTTTTATATTTACTAATTATAATGTGTATATATAATAAAAAATAATTTATTGGACAATAGCTAATATTATTAGTTCAATCATGTATATAATTAAAAGTTAATTCTTAATAATAATAAATCATCATTAATTTTAAGTTTTAATTATCATAATAAATACAAATTATATGCAACAAAAGCTAAAAAAATTTAACACAATTGTCCTAAATTTGTAAGGAAATGTTTTAATTCATATACAATATACTTATATACCCAAAAAAATATTATGTTTCTTTATTAAATAAAAATATAAAAAAATAAAATAGCTATATATATTAAAGTTGGTGAAGAGAGCCATAGTGTTTCCATGTGGATAAGTCATGGGGAAATGAAGCATTTGGTGATGCCACATTAATTCTACCCTAATAAATAAGTGATTTTTCATTTTTTTTCTATTAGCTAATAGTATAAGATAATTGTATTAGTTACTATATAGGGTAACTATATAGTTAACTATAATAGTTACTATTATAGTTAACTATTATAGTTACGATGGTAGTTAATTATTATAGTTAACTATTATATTTCACTATAAATAGTTAACTATTATATTTAACTATTAATAGTTACCTATTTAATTTAACAATTATATTTACTATTAATAATTAATTATTATAGTTATTTATTATAGTTAAAAATTATACAATTATTATGATTTAAGATTAACTAATATTATTAAATAAAAATATAAAAAAAATAAAAGATACTAAAATTGGTAAATTAGTTTCCCCTGCAGAGCACGGGTTACAATCTAGTTCCTATGATTTTCACCACTGGAACCTATTACAGCGAAACGATATGTGTTTCTCTAAAAATCACCCATAGACGTCCCGACCCATATAATAGTCTTCTTACCAAGACGTTATTGCGCCATCTGGTATACCTCTTTCAATAGACGTCCCGTAATTAAATTAATTGAACTTTGATTTTAGTATTTTTTTTGACGATGTCGGCGAGGACTTTCAACATGGACAATATGGACAGGTAAACTACATAAGAAAAATATGAGAGATACATAAAATTGCACGACTAAAATGATAGTCAAATGATTTTATTACTCTATAATCGTGGGTAACTAAAGAAAGATAAAAATCTTCCTTATTTCTTTTTTCCTTTTGTGAAGAGAAAAATCTCACTTTGATATTTCATAAGCTTCAATCACATTCAAGTCATGGTCCACGGTTGATTTTCATCAAAAACCTACACAGTTATATGTCTATTTGAAAAATATGCATATGAGCTGTGTATATACATACACAACCTTCTTCTCTCAACATTAATTACTTAGCCATTAGCCAAACTCATGACCATGTCTCAAATCCATCTCCAACCCTTCCTCAAAATCCTCACTCTTTCCCTCCTCTTATTTCTCATCAAATCCAATGGCAATGAAATCGATAGAAATTGCGCTTCCCAATCCTGCAACGGTCTCACAATTGGCTACCCATTCTGGAGGCTCGATAACTCAACTAGTAATTCCTCATCCCAACACTGTGGCTACCCGGGATTTGGAGTCAATTGTTCATCAACCAATCCCATCTTCTACCTAAATAGGGAAGCGTACAACATTAGAAGCATAAATTACCAAAATCGCAACTTTACCCTAGTCGATAATGAGGTCGAAAACCAAACTTGCCCTAGGGCACCTCACAACATTACTCTAGGACAACTACCATTATCTTACTCCGCCTCGGACTTAAACCTTAGTTTCCACTTAAACTGTGGGCCCTTAACGTCGGACATTGCTCCGTTACCTGTCCCGTGCTTAGATGTTGGTAGGAACCGTTCTTACATGACGGTTGGGACGGTGCTCTTTTTCGAGGATTGTGCTGAAAAAATTGTGACGACGGTGATTCAGAGCCAGATTAATCTTTATGATGTTACCACAGATTTCGGTCGTGCTATGGGTTTAGGGTTTAGTCTGGATTGGAATCCTACGCCAGAGTGCCGGAGATGTGAAGCGTCAAAGGGGCGGTGTGGGTATGACACGGCGGTGAATAGATCCTTGTGCTATTGCTCCGATGGTATTACTAATAATGGTCAATGTAGAGGTAAGTTTGGTACATTGCAATTAAATTACAATTTTCTGTCTGACTACTACCTCCTTCCAAAAATTAATACACCCTCCACCCCAGAATATGAGTCTCATTTTAGCTATGTAAGCTATATATGCATGGTTATTTAAAAAAAAAAAAAAAAAACACTAGAAAATGGATAAAGATTGGAAGTAGATTGATGATATAACTGTTCAAAACATTATTGATAATACAAGTAGGTAAAAAGTAAGTAAATGTTGATTTTTTGTACTTATATAATTTTTATAAAGACAAAATTGTCCAAAACACTATTCATCTCTTGCTATTTTATGAATGGAACTCTTACTCTGAGATGTACTAAAAAGGAAAGTAGGAATGTTACTTCGAGACAGAGGGGTATCTAAATTTGCTCTCGCTTAAAATAATTTCGAACATCATTTTAGGATGCATAGTGTTTGTTTTTTCACTTTTACATGGTAAGAATACATACTGTATACTCCCTCCGTTCCCGGTAATTTGCAACATGGAAGGGGAAGCACAAAAATTAAGAAAAGAGAATAATGAGTGGTTGGGAGGAAGAGATAGAATGAGTGGAGAATAATGAGTGGTTGGGAGGAAGAGAGAGAATGAGTGGAGGATTATAAAAGTAATAAAGAGTTTCCTTATTTGGCATTGTTGCAACTTAAGTGGAATGCCCAAAATGATAAATTGTTACAACTTAAACGGAGGGAGTATTTTTTTCACTATAGACTGTATCCTGATATGGGCATACTAGGATTGTTGCCTTAAGTCAACATGATTAAAATAAGCAAATATTGATCATGTCAAAATATGAAACGGCATTTTAGTCAAAAATCAATTTTCAAACTTACCTTAAGTAATAATTTAAAAATGTCTCTTATGAAAGTCCACCTGCTGCTTTACAGCAGCCGCTAAAACAGACTTGAAATATTTTTCAGTTGAAATGAACTTTATTTTTTATTATATTTTGTAAGGTTGAATTTCATTGTTTCATTAAATTAAGTAATTTAAGAGTTATAATTAACGGTTTATCTAACGTAAGCTCTTAATTAGTACACTTACTTCATTTAATAAACTTCTTTTTCACTATTTGTTTCCATATTTATTAAACAAATGTTTCCATATATATATATATATATATATGTATATATATATATATATATATATATGTATGTATATATATATATATATATATATATATGTATATACATTTAGGGGGGTATAGGGCAGATTTTAGCGGTCTCTGTTAACCATAATAATATAAAAAACATAAATTTAAAATTCAATATTATAAAAGACATAGTTTTAGAAAACTTACTAGATATGTGCGGAGGCGTTTGTTTGTGCAGGGGGATTCTGGGCTTCTTTATGAACAGTGGCTGGTACACTCTTTTTTTTTTTTTTTTTTTTTTTTTTTATATATAGGGCTATAATATTAAGTACTGAAGGATTCGAAGGAATTTAAGTAATATAACTAGGGGAATCGGAAGGGGAGAACTATAGAAGATAGACTAATGACAATTACACATTATATCGATCCAATAGGGATACAATTTATAGATTTCTCAGGAAATTACAGTTTAAAATATGATATACCCCAGGTAAACATTAGTCCTGAATATGTAAAATCAAAAGATTTCATATTAGGCCTTAATTTTATATTAGGATTACAAGGTGCAATTACTATTACCAAAAATTATATTACCTTAAGCAAACACATTTATAGTATACCAACCCTTAGATATACACAAACATCAGAGTTAGCACAGAAGCGTGGTGAGTGCGTACGCCTTTTGTAAAACAGCTATATATACACCACAGGCTTACGGTCATTATAATAAACCAACAAGGAAATTTATAAGAAAAAGTACTACATACAAAAGAGAATATAAACCCTACACAGGTAATAGGTATTAAGTGAAGTGAGTGCTTTAATTAAGAGTTATTCTCCTGTAAAACGCATTTTTCTTAGTGATTAGGAAAAATATTTTTCATAATCATCTGGCGCTCCTTAACAGACTCGCTGGACCTTCATTACAAATCAACTGGTCATCCTAAACACTGTCACTGGCTATATATTAACACATCAACTGCTCTTCAAATTTTTCTAAGAAAAAACTTTCCGGTTATCACATTCAAAGGTTTTGGCTATCAGTTTCAAAGGTTCTGTGTTTCAAAGGTTCTTTTCAGTTTTTTTTTTTCTCACTGGAGATACTTCATAAACTATATCCAGAAGACTATATTATCTATATCCAGAATCTCTTGAGCTTGATATCCAGAAAGTTTATTGGTCATGACCTACTTCAAATGTGCTTGAAAATCATATCCAGAAGGTTTGTTATTGATATCCAGAACCGATGAAAAGTTCGGTTTATTTACAAAAATGCCACCGCGCGTTTTTTAAAGAAGTTCCACATATTTTCAAAACGCCACCGAAAACACGTTTTTCCTGTAACTTTGCGTAAAACGCGTTTTACCCAAGATTTTGTGTTTAATTAAGGGCTTAATGTGTGCTTAAGGGCACACATTAGAAAAACTGAAACACAATATGGCTAGTGAAACAAGTGTTCTTATACTTAAAAAGTTTAAATTTTTTAATTTTGAAACGGAGGGAGTATGACATAGATTGGACCGTCTCATTAGATTAACTAATTCAAACGTTTGAATTAAATCATATCAACATGACCTCTTTTCAATAAAAACTAATCATGGCATGTTGCTCATAACTTTACATTATGTTATTTGAACTAAATTGCTTCATATGTTGCAGGCTCACACGGCTCGTCTTTGGACATAAAGATTGGGATAGGTACATACAATGCTTCTATTTCAACTGCTTCTATTTCAACTAATCTTAATTTCATGGTTGAATGTTTGGAATAGAGTAAAATAAAGGCAAAAATTTATTCAACTAAATGACATTTCCACAGGACTTGGAGCTGCGGTACTGGGATTACTTCTATGTTGTTTCATGATCACCTATACAACAAATACAAGCATGTTCATTTGGACATGGAGAACAATAAACGACGAAAACGTAGAAGCATTCATCCTCCAATGTGGTACATCAAGCCCAAAACGATACACCTATTCAGAAATAAAGAAAATGACTAGCTCCTTCAAACACGAACTAGGTCGAGGAGGCTATGGAAACGTGTATAAGGGAAGTTTAAAAGATGGCCGTCTAGTAGCCGTTAAGGTTCTGAACCCCTTGAAAGGGAATGGCGAAGAGTTCATGAATGAGGTCGCGAGCATTGGGAGGACTTCTCATGTTAACATTGTCAAGCTTTTAGGGTTTTGTTACGAAGGTCGAAGAAGAGCACTTATTTATGACTTCATGCCCAATGGATCTCTAGACACTTTCATTTACTCCCATATAGGAAAGGATCACGATCAATTAGCAGTGGAAAAATTGTACGAAATTGCACTTGGGATAGCACGGGGACTTGAATACTTGCACCACGGGTGTAACACCCGTATTTTGCATCTAGACATAAAGCCACAAAACATTCTACTCGATGATAATTTCTGCCCAAAAGTAGCCGATTTTGGACTTGCTAAACTCTACACGAAGGAAGAGAGTATTATGTCCATGTTGGAAGCACGAGGGACGATTGGGTACATTGCACCCGAGGTTTTCAATAAAAGCTTTGGAGGGGTGTCGCATAAATCCGATGTATATAGCTACGGAATGCTTGTTATGGAGATAATTGGAGGTAGATGTAGCGTGGAAGTTGACTCGGTCCATACAAGTGATACTTATTTCCCGCATTTGGTTTATAAGAGTATTGAGAAAAATGAAGAATTGCAATTGCAAGGACCAATGTCGCCGGAGGGAAATGAAGTCGCGAAGAAGATGACATTAGTGGGATTATGGTGCATACAAACGAATCCGTCACAAAGGCCGTCGATGAAGAAGGTTATTGAAATGTTGGAGGGGAGACTTGAAGACTTGGAAATACCACCAAAGCCATTTCTTTCTTCTCCTCCTCGTTCAGAAGCAACATCTATTACATCAAGTATATCGCTATAGTGTGTGATTTATTATCAACAGAACATGTTTTTTTTCTTCCAATTATTGCATTTTATGTCACTTATTATTGTACATCTAGAGAAATATGTGCATCTTACAATGTTAAATACTCGTCGACCCAAAATGATATTCCCACATTTTTGGTCGCTGCTACGAATAACCTTTGAGCAATAACATAGAATTCAATTGGTTGACAAAATCATGAAATCAAGTATATCGAACACAAGAATTGGATAGAAATCCATTGTATTGAACAAATCAAACGAAGAAAAAGAGTTGAAGATCAATCTCTCTCACATAGTTACACACAGTAAAAAGGGAAAAATTCGTTAGACAGTCCTACCTGACTAACTGCCTAAACTGACTACTTATCTCCAAACGACATCGTTTCCAGGACTGTTAAGTTTGCTCAAATAAGTCTTCACTTCCTGATTCATCTCATGCTTTGTCTTGTCTTGGACTACTGTATTGATTTTGGTGATTCTTAGAATTAGAGATGGAGTAAGAAGAAGCGAGAGGTCCAAGTGTGAGCGTGGGTGCAGACACCCCGATCTCTCACCCCTAAAACCAGCCCTTGAATCGGTCTAAACCCTAGAATTGACCTAAAACCTTAGATGGGGAGGTTTAGGACTACCAACCGCCTTATCGGTGCATCGGATGCAAAAACCGAGTTCGAGATTGTGATCAGGACTCGAAACCGAGCAAATAGGTGTATTCTCCGAAAATCGAGCATCAGGACCAGTAGGACCCTACGGCGGGCCCCGCACCGCTAGAAAGCCTTTTACCGGTTATCCTTTGCATTTAAAATTATATATTGATATTCCCTTACTCGTTAACATATACTAGGTATGTCATCTTGACCAGAAAATTGAGAGGAGCAACTTTCATGTTGGATGCACAGACGAACGGGACACCGGTGCGCATACACCGGAGCAGTTGCGGACCATTACGGAACGAAGAAACGGAGCCGGAAAGAGCTTAAACTGACCATGCATGACCACAAAGACGTGTCGACTTGCTGGACATCAAATGGGTGAGTCACACCCCAATGCATCAACCAAGAGGCGACAAGTGGCGGAACAAGTAGGGCTAGAAAATGCACTGAGACCGTACGGCAAGAAGGGAGGAGTACGGCCCCTCCTTAGCCGTACGGCTCCTTTATCCAGGTTTCCAGCAGCTTTGTTCCTCAATTATTTTGGCACAATGATGGATCCTTTGGTCACCTCACATCACTCCATCAACACCACTCCGGCCACCACCCCTACTAGGAGGGCATTTTGGTCCAAAAACTCACCTCTCTCCTCCCTCCAAAAACCTCCCTAAATGGCCTAAAAGAGAGGGGATCATTCATTCACACACTCTCCTACATTCCCATCCTATATCACTTTACTCTCATTCTTCTCTTGTTCTTGTCTCCAACACAACACCACCACAACACCACCACTCCTCCACCACTTCTACACCATCCAAAAACCACAAAACAACCCTCAAAGACAAGCAACTCAAGCAAACAACAACACAATCTCCATCCACTCAACTTCAACAACAACTCAAATCAAAAACAAAAAAGAAGTCTTCCCTTGGGTAGACAAAATGAAGCACCCCCTCACCAACTTAAAATAGGTAAGAATCTACATATGTAAGTGGTAAAAAATGTAAGTCTTTATATGATTTAGTTTGGGGTCTAGCCATTAGATTAGATGGCTAGATCCCCATTTTCTCTTAATGTAGCTCATGTTTAAGTCTTGTAATCTCCATGTAAATATGCTATAAATGTTCAACTCTCAGTTCTATCATGTATATATATGTTTCAAGTTCATTTTATGTCAAACTCAAAGCTTAAATCTCAATTCCTAGCATGAAAATGATGTTTTCTCTAAAATGTTCATAATCTGTCCACTTTTTGCTTTTTCATGTTTATCCACGTTTTTGTTCATATTTGTTACCAAATAGATACTTGAAAATGTCAATAACATGTTGATAAACAAGTTTCCAAAGTTTCATGGGTTAGTTTTGAGTATAGACCATGTTTTGGAATGTTTCACATATATTAAGAAATGTCATTAATGCATGTGAAGAAGTCTCAAATACCCCTAAAGTAATTCAACTACCTAGGTAATTAAATAGTTAGGTAAAATATAGTTCACCATCATTATTAAGGGTATAATTGGTATAGAGCAATAAAAAAACTTTGGAAATAGTGAAACGGCAAGTATTTTGAGACAAAATTTAACTCCTAAAATGACATCTATTTTGAGACGGAGTGAGTATATAAGTTAACTATTACTATTAATAATATTGGTTAACTATAATAGTTACTATATAAGTTAATTATTAGTATTTATTAAGTTACCTATAATAGCTACTATATATGTTAATTTTTACTATTAATATTATTAGTTAACCATATTTGTTACTATATAGATTAACAATTACTATTAATAGTATTCTTCGATTATAATAGTTACTATATAAATTAATGATTATTATTATTAACGTTCATTAAACATAAGAGTTAGTATATATATTAACTATTTCTATTAATAGTATTAGTTAATTATAATTGTTACTATATAATTTAATTATTAATATTAATTAATTATAATAGTTATTCTTTTCATTCTAAATTAAATATCCTGTTTTATCCCTTAGTAAAAAAATTATGAAATTTTACCTTCAAATATATTAAAGTTGGTGACTTTTCAAATACATATATATTATACACTCATAAATAGGAAACTTTTCATTTTTTTCCTTTTATCCCTTACTATAATATTTAACTATTATAACCGTAATAATTAGATATTAATTGTTTTTAATTATATTTAACTATTATATAAATTAAAAAAAATTCGTTAATCATAATAATTACTATATATGTTAATTGTTACTATTAAAAATATTAGTTAATCAAAATAATTACTATATAAGTTAACTATTACCATTAATAGTATTAGTTAATCATAATAGTTACAACATATATTATCTTTTACAATTAATATTACTAGTTAATCATAATAGCTACTATATAGGTTAACTAGTAATATTAATAGCATTAGTTAATAGAGTTTGTTATTACATATGTTAAAAATTACTATTAATAATATTAATTATTATATAAATTAATTATTACTATTAATAGTATTACTAAGACGATGGTTACTATTTTAGTTGTTTATAATTAGAAAATTATTTTTCTAAGATATATTAAAATTATTATTCAACTGACACATTAGATGTAAATTATATACTTTTATACTTACTAATCATAATGTGTGTGTATATAAAATAAAATTATTCATTGTCAAAGACAATAGCTAATATTATTGATTCATTGTAATAATATAGAATTATTCACTGTCAAAGGCAATAGCTGATAAAACATGTACAACAAAATATTTTTTTTTTATCACAACAGTCCAAAATTTATAAATTTAAACTTTTTGATTCATATATGCTACAAAAAATGTTATACCATTTTATTAAATAAAAATATAAACAAACAAAATAAGAAAAAAAAAGGTTAGTAAACTAGTTTCCCGTACAAAAACACGGTTACCCACTGCTAATCATAAAAGATGTGAACCAAAAATCTATACTTATAGTATTTTAAATTTGGTGAAACCAACTCTGAGAATGACACATAAGCCACAAAGTGGTTTATCTTGATTTGGAGGATTCCATGTAATATGACATGTGCAATCATGGAGGCTTTTGGTATTCTTCTACATAGATTAAAATAAGAGGTAATAACCATAGATATGTAAATGGGTAATTCATATACAATAAGAATATAAATATGCAAATATTAAATAATTTCTCTTTATAGTGATTCTATAATAAGAGAATGATACCTAAAAGAACATATGCTCTTATATTTAGAGTATTAGACTAGGTAGGTAATGGATGCATTAATTTAAGAAGTGACTTTTTAGTTTTCAACTAAGATCATTAAGAAGTGACTTTAAAATCTTAGGTAGATTCATCATGAATTAATTTTTTTATATGTTGTAAATTTTAAAGGGAGATGAATAAGTAGTTGAATTTGGATCATCAAAAGTCTTTTATTTATGAATCACACTAAATTAAAAATTAAGACATCTAATACATATATGTTCATATAATAAGTCCTAAAAGATGCAATCTAATTTCAATGAGTAGTTGAATATGATATGTCTTTTGAATCAAATGTTAGATTCATCATAAATAATAATTATACTTTATTTATGCAATAAGATCATTAAGAAGTGACTTTTCAGTTTTCAACTTATCAAATTTTCATAATTCAATAGCTTTGAATATCATGCATTGTTTCTGTTGGTGCATGAATTACAAAAGAACCTGATAAAGAATATAAAAGATTAGATATATTTATTTAGAACATATCGTTTGCATTTCCCCATTCAATACCAACATTAATTTGAAGATAAAAAGATCTAAATGACTTTTCACTTTGGAAGACAGATATGGTCTTTGCGAGGAATATAAAAAAATAGAAGAAAATAATCATTTTTATTGTTGTATGACATTATAGACTTCCTTCTACTTCTTTTCTTCTTTATACATTCATGTCATTTGTTTCCACAATTTATTTAACATTCTCTCTCTATATCTATGTACTATATGATTTTGGCTTTAACTATTTTCTCACATGTTTTCCCTTTTTCTTTCATTAGGTTTGGAAAGAACATTTTTGGACAAATTGGATGAGGAAGAAAGCATTAGCTTGATTGAGAAAAATTGCAACAGTGAATAAGTTTCACCTCTACATTTTTGCATATATTACACTTATCTTTCGATTATACTATTACCTCCGTCTAAAACAATTTTTATTTATTCTCTTCATCAAAAGAAAAAATATATTTATTTTGAGACGGAGAAAGTATGAGTTTACTTTATCCATCAACATGTGTATTTCATTAACTTATTTGGAAAAAGTTATTTATAATAGTATTGTCATAATTTATTATGTTATTTTGAATACATATATGTCCTTAATTTTCTTAAGTGATTTTTTCTGTTTTCTTCTATCTCTCTTTCTCTTTCCAAGATTGAAATATAAGGAGGTTACGCAAAGTTGTCGCATGAAATCGGCCACTCTTGCACATATTTATCAACAAAGCAATGTAATGCGTTTGTGATATTATTGCTCAAAACCCAACCTTGAGGAATATTATACTACTTTTGTCTTCAAAAAATGTTTGAATTTATTTTTAACTAAGAAAGAAAATGAGTTCATTTTAGGACGAAAAAAAGTATTTTAATTTTTTTGCAATTCATTTGTCTTTCTATTATTGTAAATGCACTAGTACAGATTGAAGCTTAGGAAGCGTAGCTTAGATAGCGCTTGTATAGAGCGCTATGTAAGAAATACCCTTACATAGCGCATAGACTGCATGATGAAGCTGCAAGTTAATTTTTTTTAAAAAAAATGAAAAATAAAATAACTAATATAGCGCATATAGAGTAAGCGCTATGTAAGAAATACCCTTGCATAGCGCATAAAAGAAGCGCTATCCTACCAAGCGCTTCGTAAGTTTTTTTTTTTTTTTGGAAAACCTACAATAGCGCATAAAAAAAGCGCTATCCTACCAAGCGCTTCATAAGCTTGCTTTTTTTTTTTGGTTCCCGAGTTTGACCAAACAATAAAGGCCTTCCCTTCATTCAGTCCTTCGACAAACCAAAATTGATTGCAGTGCCTACCACAAAACCGTCGACGACCATGGAGCTTGCCGGCGACGCCAGAGGAAGGAAGCCACTGTATCGTCGGAGCTTGCCGGCGACGACGACCAAGGAGCTTCGTTCTCATCGCGCTTCTCTCGCCCACTTCCCATCGCTATAGTGTAACAGGCAACATTTGAGCCCTAATTTGGAAATGGGTTAGTTCTTTTCCTCAATTGTAATTGACAGTTAGTGACCGTTGGGGAAAGGGCATTATAGTCTTTTACATTCATTAATGAGGGGCTCAGTTGTCTTTTCATCTTAGCGGCAAGTGTAGAACACGTGATAGCGGGAAGCTTGTAGAAGGATTGCAACGCCCTAACAACCTACACATGGGAGCTATATAAGGGAAAATGGGCGTGAGAAGAGTGTGTGGAGTAATTTGTTATTTGCATTTTATCTTTTTGCTTTCGTTTTCCTTGTCTTAGTTATATTTCTTTCCAGTAATTCAATTCCTTGTAATTCCTTTCTATTCAATAAAAAAAAGAGAAAATTGCCCCAAAAAATATTGTCACTCTGTTTCAATTGTTCTTAGCTATTGTTCAATCCATTGCTTCCGTTACAACTGGTATCAGAGCTGTAGATCCACGGATTTACAGCGACGATGGCCGACGGAACTCGATTAAGGGATATCGATCGGAAGATAGAGGTTACTGATAAGAGAATTGAGGAGGTCATGGATAAGTTAGGAAGTCTGGGCACACAAATGGAAGAGGTGCAGAACCAGGGGGAAAATTATGAAAAGAGGATCGAAGGACTGGAGAATTCGATGGATGAGATGAAGACCATGATGAGATATATGCATCAGATGAGTGAACATGCCAGGAAAGGGAAGGATAAAGCTGATACACAAACTGGAGTTGAGATGAACCTTGGGGGCTCTGTCCATGCTAGACCAGATCTGGATCAAAGGTATACTAATACTCCTCCTCCAGTGCACACTTCTAACCCACCATTTATTCATATCACCTCACCATCACCCTCTTACACAACTGCACCCATTTCCACTCGACCTCAAACCATACCCATCCACACCTCCCACATGAATGTTACCTCTGGTCTTCAGCAAAACTCTTATGGTAACCAGTACTCATACCAATCTCATGCCAACCAGATGAACTACCCACCCAATTTTGGGGGTCATCCCTGGCCAAATAACAGACCCCCAAAGATGGATTTTCCCATGGAATAGACCCAAGAGGATGGGTGATCCAATGTAATCAATACTTTGGATTCAACCCCATGGAAGATGTGAGGAAACCAAAGTATGCCTCTACCTATTTCCAAGGGAGGGAATTACGTTGGTATCAATATTACCAGATTGGGAAAGAGGGACTGTTATGGGGAAGATTCACTGAGGATGTAGTCAGAAAGTTCACTGCTATTGAACATCACAACCCCCAAGCTGAATTTAACAAACTCAAACAGAAGGATACTGTGGCTAATTATTTGGAGGAGTTTGAAGAATTGAGGGCTGAGATTGTAGCTAGGGAAGGTGAATTTTCTGAGCAATATTTTATTGCTAGTTTCATTAGTGGGCTCAAGGAGGAAATTGGAGGTGCAGTATCAATGTCTAAACCAAATTCTTTTGATGAGGCTGTATACGTGGCTCAACAAGCTGAATTAAACATGCAAAGAGCCAAAACCAAATTATCCTACACTAATTCTAAACCCTACACCATGACCAGACCAAACACCTACACAAATACAAAAAACCAAACACCAAGCCCTGCACCCCAAAAGCATTACACCAACCATACAATTCAACCAGTCAAGAACCATCAAGCCAGAACCCTCACTAGTGCTGACATTCATGAAAGGAGAAAGAAGGGACTATGCTTCCATTGTGATGAAAGATATTCCCAGGGATATGTATGTAAGTCTAAGTTATATTGCTTGAGTGGGGAAGAAGCAGGTGGTGATGGGATGACAGAACTACAGGTTGAGGAATCGGAAGTAATAGAAGAGGAATATGACAACATTGAACAAGAATGTCAACTCTCACTCCATGCACTTACTGGAACAGTTGCTCATAACACAATTAAGGTTCAGGGTCTAGTTAAGAAACAAGTGCTCACCATCCTCATTGACAGTGGAGCAACACATAATTTTGTTGACCCAGAGACCCTCAAACAACTAGGGTGTGTTGAGGAAGTGGCATTTCCACTCTTTGTGTGTGTAGCTGATGGTAATAAACTAGTCAGTGATTCCATGTGTAAGAAATTTGAGTGGAATATACAGGGCCATAAGTTCCAAGCCGATCTGAGGGTGTTACCACTAGGTGGTTGTGATATTGTCTTGGGAGTGGAGTGGCTAAAGGAGTATAGCCCAGTTACCTTTGATTTTAAAAAATTAGAGGTAATGCTTAGCCATGGGAGGAAGAAGATAGTATTGAAAGGGACTACCCAGGAAGGTTCATTAAAGATGATAAGTACAAAAGGGATCAGTAAACTGCTCAAAAAGACCAAAGGAGTCATGGGGTACTTATTTTATATGTCTGCACAAAACTCAGAAGAACTACTGTTAGAGGACGTATAACAAGTTATCAAGGCACACAAGGAAATTTTCAAGGAACCACAGGGTCTTCCACCCATCAGAAGACATGATCATAAGATCCCCCTCAAGGAGGGAAGTCTACCTACCAGCCAGAGGCCCTACAGAATTCCTTATGTGCAGAAAACTGAGATAGAAGCTCAGGTGAGGGAGATGTTAAAGGCTGGAATCATACAACACATCAACAGTCCTTTTGCTGCTCCTGTGTTATTGGTACTTAAGAAGGATGGAACTTGGAGATTGTGTGTGGATTTCAAAAGACTGAATGATATAACTATCAAGGAAAAGTTCCCTATTCCAGTTATTGAGGAGTTGATGGATGAATTGCATGGGGCTCAATGGTTTTCCAAACTTGACCTTAGGTCTGGATACCATCAAATCAGGGTAGCCCCAGAAGATATCCCAAAGATTGCTTTTAGAACCCACCATAGACATTTTGAGTTCAAGGTTATTCCATTTGGGTTAACCAATGCTCCTGCCTCATTTCAAGCACTCATGAATGAGGTCTTTGAGCCATTCCTAAGGAGATCAGTTTTGGTATTTTTTGATGACATCCTTGTTTATAGCCCCACCTTGGATCAACACTTATTACACTTGCAGGAGGTCCTAGAAGCTATGAGGAAACATAAGATATATGCCAAGTTGAGCAAATGCTCCTTTGCTCAAAGGAAGTTAGAATATTTGGGACATGTAATTTCTGGTCAAGGAGTGGCAGCAAACCCTAGTAAAATTGAAGCTATGCAATATTGGCCAACTCCCACTACAGTTAAGAAACTTAGGGAGTTCCTAGGCCTTACTGGGTACTACAGGAGATTTGTGCAATGGTATGGGGTCATTGCTAAATCACTAACAGCCTTGCTTAAGAAGAATGGGTTTCATTGGGATGAAGAAGCTGATGAAGCTTTTGTGAAGTTAAAAAGGGCCATGCGCAGCACCCCAGTTTTAGCATTGCCAAATTTTTCCCTACCCTTTGTGGTGGAAACAGATGCCTGCAATATGGGAGTAGGGGTAGTACTGATGCAACAAGGACACCCCATTGCTTACCTCGGTAAGGGTTTAAGTCAAAAGAATCAAGGCTTGTCCACTTATGAGAAAGAATTACTGGAAATTATAATGGCTATTGACAAATGGAGAGCTTACCTCCAGGGGCACCATTTTGTTATCAAAACAGACCACCAAAGCCTCAAATACTTTTTGGAGCAAAGGGTTACTACTCTCCTTCAACAGAAATGGTTATCTAAATTAATGGGGTTGGATTATGAGATTTCATATAAGAAGGGAGCAGAAAATGGGGTAGCAGATGCTCTATCTAGGCTACCAGCAGAGGAGGGTGCTTGCAAAGCCATTACTACAGTGACTCCAGCTTGGCTGAATGACATAGCTCTCAGCTATGAAAATGATGGGGCTGCCTTGGAATTCCTTAGCTTGGCTACTGATCCTGACAACAATGGGGGATGGGCTCTACAACAAGGATTGCTAAAGAAGGAAGGTAAGATTTTTGTGGGAAACAAGGGACACTTAAGGGAGCAAATTATTACTGAGTTACATGGGGGTAGTTGTGGAGGACACTCTGGTAGGGATGTGACCATTAGAAGGGTATCACAGTTCTTCTTTTGGCCTACCATGAAACAAGACATTACCAAGTTTGTGAGGGAATGTGAAATATGTCAGTTAAACAAAAATGAAACTTGCCATCCCCCTGGCCTTCTCCAACCATTACCCATTCCAAATCAGATTTGGGAAGACATCTCTATGGATTTCATTGAGGGTTACCAAAGTCAATGGGAAAGGATTCAATTCTGGTGGTGGTTGACAGATTCTCAAAATACAGCCATTTCATTGCCCTCACTCATCCTATCTCCGCAGTGGAGTTGGCCCAAATCATCCTTGATCAGATTTACAGATTGCATGGGCTCCCCAAAACTATAGTCAGTGACAGAGATAAGTTATTTCTCAGTCACTTTTAGCAGGAACTTTTCAAGAACATGGGTACTAAACTTCAGTTCAGTAGTGCCTATCACCCTCAGTCAGATGGGCAAACTGAGAGGGTTAATAGGTGTGTGGAGTCCTATCTGAGAATGATGACTGGTCAGAGGCCTTACCAATGGAGTAAATGGTTGGCCTTGGCAGAATGGTGGTACAATACCAATCCCCATTCTTCCATTGGCATGTCACCCTATGAAGCCTTATACAGAGTAAACCCTAGAGTACTTAACATTCCTATTGGGGAAACCACTGCAAAAGCTGCTGTTAATGAGTTCTTCAAGGGTAGGGGAACAGTGAACAACATACTCAAAGAGGCTCTCACTCAAGCACAAGCAAGGTACAAAATTTATGCAGACAAAAACAGGACGGAAAGAGAATTTAGGGAAGGGGATTGGGTCTTCTTAAAGTTGCAGCCATATCGCCAACAATCAGTTGTACTCAGAAGAAATTTGAAGTTATCTTCCAAGTATTTTGGCCCTTACCAAGTGCTACAGAGAATTGGCAAAGTTGCTTACAAATTGGATCTTCCAGCTGGTTCCATGATTCACCCAGTCTTCCACGTGTCTCTGCTCAAAAAGAAGATTGGGGATAGAAAGATTGTGTGTTCTCAGCTACCTAAAATTGGCTCTGATGGTCAAATTCTCTTATAACCCTACAAGCTGTTGGATCGGAGGGTTATCAAGAAAAATAATAGAGCTGTACCAGAGGTTTTGGTTCAATGGTCAAGTCTGCTCCCTGAAGATTCAACTTGGGAAGATGCCGCAACCATTGATTCCCAGTTTCCGGGATTCTTGACTTGAGGACAAGTCAAATTTAAGAGGGCGGGAGTTGTAACAGGCAACATTTGAGCCCTAATTTGGAAATGGGTTAGTTGTTTTCCTCAATTGTAATTGGCCGTTAGTGACCGTTGGGGAAAGGGAATTATAGTCTTTTACATTCATTAATGAGGGGCTCAGTTGTCTTTTCATCTTAGCGGCAAGTGTAGAACACGTGATAGCGGGAAGCTTGTAGAAGGATTGCAACGCCCTAACAACCTGCACATGGGAGCTATATAAGGGAAAATGGGCGTGAGAAGAGTGTGTGGAGTAATTTGTTATTTGCATTTTATCTTTGTGCTTTCGTTTTCCTTGTCTTAGTTATATTTCTTTCCAGTAATTCAATTCCTTGTAATTCCTTTATGTTCAATCAAAAAAAGAGAAAATTTCCCCAAAAAATACTGTCACTCTGTTTCAATTGTTCTTAGCTATTGTTCAATCCATTGCTTCCGTTACACCGAATCACATAGGCAGCTGCTCGTTGCAAGGTCGCTATTTGTAAAGATTGAAGGTAAATACTTTACTTCTCCTAGGATTTTTTTGATTTCGAATTTAGGGCTCCAATGTTTTATCAAAATTTCAATCTTGAAGCCCTAATAGGATTTTCCTGATTTCGAATTTAGGGCTTCAATGTTATTTCATAATTTCAATAGAATATTTATTTTCTGGTTCGTGATTTTGAGTCAGGAAGCTAAACAATAGGCATCGGGCTTCATCCAATTTGTGAATCAGTAAGAATTTGATTTCTCTCAGTTTCCTGTTTATACAATCGAGTTGGTGTGGAAACTATTGGACTTGATGATGCGGAATCTCGACTAGGTCTATACCCATTTCTTTAATTTAATTTTAATTGTTTGTTTTGGAATTTGACTTTTCAGGCTTTGAAAGACGGATCTATGATATAGTCAATGTTTTGGTAGTAAAACTTTGCTTTGAAATAACTATGTGACATGTTTAATTGCTTTTTAATTATTTTTCCGTACCCATTTTGCAGAAAAACTTGATGAAACAGTTGAAAACTAAATGCAATATCCTCCTTTTTTTGAGGTATGACTTGCTCCGAAGCTCGAAAAAGGCTTTTGTGTCGTGCTGCATCTTTTTTATATTTTACAGGTATCATTTCACACTTGATTTATCCATGTATTTGTATGTACACTTCTTTTGTCAATCTGGTATGTGCATTGGGAAATCTTAAAATTTTAATCATTGGAAAAATGAATTGTAGGCCTTGCTGCAGCAAGCTCTCTGTTCATAAAGATTACTTTTTTTAGTTAATCAAAATCTTCTCAAACAGTATGCTTACATCAATTCTTAATGTCAAATGTATTTAAAATGGTAGAGAAATTAGGAGTATATGATACAGAGTACATGGTATGGATGTCTTTGTTAATGCTATAATATGCTAAATTCTGCTTCTGAGTTTATTGATTCTTGTGTGTCCAAAGTTCTAAGCCCTAGAGACTATATTTACGTTGTGGCTATGCTGTCAATAATACCACCAGTTTCTGTTTGTTTGTTTCTGTATGTTTGTATGCACGTGTGTACTTACTTTTTCTTTCATATTTTTTTTGGTGGGGGGTTTAGTGGGGTTTGGGTGGGTGGTGTTGGTCAAATGTTATACTACATCACAAGAATGATTAGTAGCTATTTGCCTCTTTCCCAAAGTGTATTCATTCACTCACCCTAGAAACTTATTTCTTCACATTGCAGGAAGCCATGTGAAACCATGGAGATCTCTTCCTAGGAGAACGTCAAAGCTGTACTATGCTTTGAGATGTAACAATAACTATAGTGGCGATTGGCTTCATCGTCCGCCTCTCCACTTTGAACACAAATCTGAATTTGGTCCATAGTTTCATATGGATTTGGTCTTTTCATTTATTTCCATAATGTAACTTTCTTAGGCTAACATAGGTTTATATTGTTCTTGGACTTCACACAGGTTGTCATGGGCTCTCCAGACTTGAAAGCTAACCATGCAATCCGCCACCATGCGGATATTGTCTCTGAAAATCAGAAATACAACAAGTAGGCGGATATTTGATCTACTTTTCCCACATTTGACATCTCCTGATGGAATTGGATTTAGAATATAGATTTTGTTCTTTAAATCTTAAACTTTTGAATAAATTCAGATTGGTCAAGCTTCTAGAGGATGTCATGGACGGTAGTCGATTTTGATATTTATAAAGTATTTTTGTTTTCTATATGGTTTTAAATGATTTTAACTATGCCCCCTGCAGAGCAAATAAAAGCTGCTCAATACATTCCTGCTCTCTCTCCAAAACTGCCAAAAAACCTTAATTAATGGTTCATGCACCTGGTGACATGGGAATTTCAGGAGATGGCTACAAATGGAGAAAAGTTGGTTAAGGGAAATCCTCATCCCAGGTGTGTGTCAGTGTTTCACGTCTATGCAAGTTTTCTTTTTTCTTGTAGTATCTCTCTTTCCCCTCTACCTGGTGGGATGTGTTTAATCTGAATTACTTGTGCCTATGTGACAGTAACAAGTTGAAGCTCAATAGTTAATTCCATGTTCTTGGAAGTTGTCAATATTAGACTATGCATTAGTGAAACCAGTACACTCCATACATTCACTCCATACATTTGTGTGGTACTAATTAAGGAGTGAATATAAATATTCAAAGTCTGTTTTAAGAAGTGTGACTTATCAACGACATCCCCCAAACCGGTAAGTGTGCATATTGAGCTGGGAGCCTGGGACGGAGGGAGTATATGCCTCTTCTTTTTTTCTTTTCGAAAACAATAAACATGTTTACTTGCACATTATCCTTAAAAATTTCAGATTTTTGATTCAATATCTCCGAATGGGGGAGTTATTTGAATATTTTTTTTGCCTCTATTTGATGTTTTAGGCAATACCCATAAACTCTTTGTTTTTGTGGGACAGTATTTCTTGTTATTTGCTAAAGAAGGCATCAATAAGCATATTGAAGAAGCTATCCTTAAGGCTGATAGATTTGATGTTAAAATCATTAGCCTTGCTGCCTTGAAGGCATTCAATATCTCCAAGATATTGGTACTTCTCTATGTTTTGGATGACCAATTAATCACTTTTATCTTGATGGAAAATGCTGTTGGCCCATTTTTGAATGAGGTCATTTAAAAAAAATAAAATAATAACGATGACATTGCAAAAACATGGTTTTTTTAGTGACTAAAATATGAGTTTTGCCTAATATATACTAGCAACAACTAACATATCAGGTAAGAAGTTATCAAAGTCCTTACTGCATACTTTCTGTCATGTTGCATAATGGTTAAACTTAAGCATCTTTAGCAACGTAAGTAAACAAAAACCCTAATGATCTAACCATATTGCATCATGTGCATGAGTGTGAATTAGTAACTTCTTCAAAATTGGACATTCGTATTGGAGCAACATTTTTAGAATTTGGGCATTCATTTAGGGGCGGAAGGAGTAATTGATAAGATCTTTCATATCTAAAGGTGTTGTTATAGAAGATTCGTTGTTGATGGTAGCAGATTATAATGAGGTGATAATACTCAAGTAACTATACATTCTTTATACGTTTATCTCCAAAATTTAAATTATTTTTTAGAATTCTGTTTCTAAGTCCTCTTAAATATCATCTTTATGGCTGTCATTATTGTGCTGAAGACGATGCATGCTGTTAGGAAATTCCTGGCGAGTAAAGGCAGTGTTCCAGTTTGTATTGGCAAGAACTCTCGCATCAAAAGAGCGATTATAGACAAGAATGTACAGGTTACACTAGGAAATTTTTCAAGATTTGTAATTTTTTTATTAATGAATTTATAAATTTTTGATGAATTATATTTATGTAAAAAATTAAAATTATTTTAAAGTTATACTAACTCTTTTAATCTGTTACTGTTATTTGTAAAAGTATTTTTGGCCGTGCGTTTAACGCATGGGTGTTATTCACTAGTATGTATATATATGTGTGTTTATGTGATTGTGTTTATTGCATATATTGTTTCTAACAAATGTCTTGTAATTTTTTTGGTACAGTTTGTCCATGCAAACCGATTCAAGTGTTATCCTCCTAGCAAAATGCAGATTTTTCAGGATTATTGGGCAGGCTACTTGTATAACCGATTTATTAAGGAGAAGATGGCAGGGAAGTAATAGAAAATAGGTATTACAAAGAATTTTAGTTGTAACTAATTTTGATTGTAAGATTAACTATATTATTGATGATCGAGAACAAACTTTTTTAACTCTTGTTAGTTTATAACTCTTGTGGATGATTAATTGTAATCATTATTGTTGGTGTAATGAAATGTTGATTATAATTGTTGAATGAGATGTTTGTATTATATTAATTTTTATTTATTTGATTCCTAATTTATATAATTTGCAGGGAAAAAAAATTATAAAGCTAAAAAAAAAAAAACAAAAAAAAACTGCCTTAGATAGCGCTTTTTATGCGCTATCTAAGTTATACACAGAAAATAGTAATATTACCTACTTAGATAGCGCTTAACATGCGCTATCTAAGAGAGATACTAACATAGCGTTTATTATGTGCTATCTAAGTGTGATTACATAAGGTAATTTCTAAAAATTAAAAGATCATCTTACATAGCGCTTATTTATGCGCTATCTAAGTATATTGTCTTACATAGCGTTTAATTAAACGCTATCTAAACTTGCATAGCGGTAGCTTACATAGCGCTTATATGCGCTATCTAAGTGCAAAAATAAGCGCTATGCAAGCTTTATTTTGTACTAGTGATGGAACATTTGAAATTGATATAATTGACCACTCAAGTTCTTGGTTATATAACATGAAAGTTCATTTTTTGCAATTATTTTCCTCACATTAATGTTTTATTGAAATTTTATGAAAAAAATGAGAATACCTAAAACTTATTGTTATAGTATGTGTTTATTTCTATGTCTATATATTTGATTTTTATCATAAATTTATTTAAGAGTTAATTTTGGGTTTTATTTATTTTTATATATTTTTGTTATGTTTACTAACTTTAATTCATTCTTGATTTTTTACTGCAGGTCATTATGTTTTGGAGTAGTTGGAATATTTGAAAGGTCAATGCAGTGTGAATATAATCATTCATGGCATAATGACAATACTTAATTTATGTCATCTTGATTTTAATACAGATTTGTATATGGCATCATAATACAATTTCAAGTATTATGTTGCAAAAATGAGTTACTATATTAATTGAACTCCATATATATTTTCAATCAGAACTTCTTTTTTATTTTTATTTGTTTTTGATTTTTTTATTAAATTTATTATAGTTTAGTGATTCAATTTTTTTATGTCAATACTAAATTTACTTCATTTGTCTTTTAATACTTAAAGAGATAATTATTCAATATATTTTAATTATTTATAAATTTTGATTATAAATATCAGATTGATTGTAATAAGATAAGTTTTTATAAACGCACGCACACTTTCTGTTCCTCCATATAAACTTTTATCAAAAGACCTCCATATATTTATAAACTACTAATTGGTTCATTGAAAGATTATTACTTTATACTATCTATCTCTTCAGAAAATATTTTACAAAAAATACCTTTCACATTTATAAATTATCAAATGATCTGACGGTACTACAAACCCCGTGCAAAAAACGGGTTATTGCTAGTTAATAAAATAAACGGATATTTCTCACGGTCATAAGGTTCTAATAGAGAGTTTCTTTCAACTAAGAGGTGAGGACTTAAGACACTAAAAGCCATGGGAAAAATAAATACTCCCTCCGTCCCAAAATGATCTTCACATTTGACTATTCAAACTTTTTAAGGATATAAACACTTGCTTCATTAGCCATGTTTTATTTATACACATTTAAGCTTAAATTGTAAAAGTGGGAAAAACTTTTTTGGATAATGAAAAATGACAAATAAGAAAATCATTTTGGAGGTACAGAGGGAGTATAAACAAAGAAAACAAAATGTGCCGTTGATGATGCGATTCCCTAAAACGTAGTAGAAGGGCGGAGTCCTATGGCCTCCACCCAAAACGTTTATCCCATATATGAAAATATACTCTGTTGTTATAATAAATTATTGTGTGGATGTCCTTTGAACAGGAAGTTTACAAGATAATCTTTCGCGAAGCTTACTAGGGAAGCTTTGTAAATATCTTCAGTGAAGCTTATTAGGGAAGTTTCATAAATATCTTCAGATGAGCTTATTAAGGAAGCCTTACTAAAGGATAATGTTTATCCTTATGGAATCTTACAGAAGAAGCCAATTTCCACCTATAAATAGTAGGCTCTAGTTTTCATTTCAATACACCTCAGAAGTTCCTAACTTCTATCTTTCTCTCTTTTATACTCTCTCTATAATAATCTTGAAATAAAATATTCTCTATTAAGATTCTGCTCTTAATTCTCCAGTTTTATTAACACGTTATCAGCACGACTTCGTTCTAGTTCCACATCCTGAGCTATAGTTACCGAAGTAGATACGGTATCGGTAAGATCTACCTAGTCTCATTTCAAGTTATTTCAAAATTTTATAATGTCAAATCTCACAAAACTTGACTTTGTAGCTCTTGATATTACGGGTAAGAACTACTTATAATAGATCTTAGATGCAGAAATTCATCTAGATGCCAAGGGTCTGGGAGAAACCATCAAAAACAGAAATAATGCCTCTATGTAAGAACGTGCTGAAGCAATGATTTTTCTCCGACACCATGTCCTTGAAGAATTAAAAACAGAATACCTCACCGTGAAAGATCCACTTGTATTTTGGGAAAATTTAAAAGAAAGGTATGATCATCAAAGATTTGTTGTTCTCCCAAAAGCACACTACGAGTGGGTTCATTTACGTTTGCATGATTTTAAAACCGTAAGTGAATATAATTCTGCGATGCTTAAAATTACATCACAGTTAAAACTATGTGGGGAAGGAATCACTGATAATGATATGCTAGAAAAACGTTCTCCACATTTCATGCCTCGAATATGCTCATGCAGAAGCAATATCGAAAAAAAGGTTTTAGAAGGTATTCTGAATTGATCTCATGCCTTCTTGTGGTTGAGCAAAAAAATGAGATCTTGTTGAAAAATCATGAAACCCGCCCTCATGAAACCCGCTCTACTGGCTCTACTCCTCTTCCTGAAGAGAACGCGAGTATATATAATAATACTGGGCGAGGCCGAGGACGTGGTCGTGGACAGGGCTGTGGACGTCGTCGCGGCCGTGGTCGGGGAAGATTTTATAATCAGTATCATAATAATAATCACCCCAATAATGATTGAAATATCTCTCACCACCTTAAGTGGAATAGAGAAGATAATAAAGAAAAATCATCAGCTAGACAAACTGAGCAACCGATAAAAGTTGAGAATTTATGTTATCGGTGTGGAATGAAAGGCCATTGGGTCCGTACCTGTCGTACGCCAAAACATCTTGTTAAACTGTATCAAGCATCAATGCTGAATAAAGGGAAATATGTCGAAACAAATTTTGTCTACGAAAATGATAATATGAATCAAGATCCATCTACAAGTACACATCTGGATATATCAGATTTTCTCAATCCAGAGGGAGATGATTACATGCTTGATGGTGGAGAGACTCAAATAAATTAAAGTATCTAGCTTGTAATATTTTACTTAAGTGTGTTTTATTTCAATATGTTTTGTAACATATTTAAATTTTGTTTATAATATAAGTATTGTCTTATACTTTATTCCTCTTATTTTTCTTGAAGAAAATGGCTAGCAGAGATGATGATGCGTGTCTTGCAGACAGTGCATTAACACATACTATACTCAAAAATAAAAAGTACTTCTCTCAAGTGATAGTGAATGATGCTAATGTTAGTACAATATGTGGTAGTACAAAGATAATTGATGGCTCCGGAAGAGCTAACATAGTACTACCAAGAGGAACAAAAATAAGTATAAAAAATGCATTACTCTTAACTACGTCTCAAAGAAATTTACTATGCTTTAAAGATATTTGTGAAAATTGATATCATATTGAGACTACTAATGATGGAGAGATTGAATATTTATGCATTAAAAAGACTGAATCAGGTAACAAAAGTGTGGTAGAAAAGTTACCTGTATTTTCCTCTGGACTGTACTATACAAAGATTAGCACAGTTGAAGTACATATGACAGTACACCAAAAATTTACTGATATGAATGGTTTTATTATATGGCATGACCGATTGGGGCATCCCGGTTCTAATATGATGCGAAGAATTATGAAAAATTCACATGGACATCCATTGAAAAACCAGAAGATTTTTCAATCTAAAGAATTCTCATGTGCTGCTTGCTCTCAAGGCAAATTGATAATTAAGCCATCACCAGCAAAAGTTGGAGTTGAATCTCCAAAAATTTTAGAGCGAATTCAAGGTGATATATGTGGACCAATTGATCCACAGTGTGGACCATTTAGATATTTTATGGTTTTAGTAAATGCATCTAGAGTTGTCAATTCGGGAAAATGGGACGGGACGGGACGAAACTATGAAATCCTGCAATATTACGAGACGGGACGTCCCAAATTCTTCGCGGGACGGAAAATCCTCGTCCCGTCCCATCCTACCTCGGGACGCGAGACAATTCGGGACAAATGCGGGACAAGAAGACGCTAATATTATAAAACTAAAATCTAACTAAGATGATGCCAAAACATTAAATTTAAAACATAAGATTAATCTTTTACAATCCAACAAGATCAAAACTTTTTATTTCATAAAATATCTTAATTAACACAAAAAGACAATGGATACTTGAAAGAAAAAGCTAAAAATTAAGTGCTAAAATATCTTTGAGGTTAAAACAATTAACATTAAAATTAAAAAAATGCGGGACGTCCCGTCCCGTCCCGCTTTGTCCCGCGTCCCAAATGGGATGTCCCAAATAGGCCCGCTTTTATACGGGATTAGAATATACTATCCCATTCCGTCCCATTTATATGGAGGGACAGGACGTCCTGACGGGACGATCCTAAAGTGACGACTCTAGATGCATCTACTAGATGGTCACACGTAAGTTTATTATCAACTCGCAACCTGGCGTTTGCGAGATTTCTCGCTCAGATAATTCGATTACGATCACAATTTCTAGATTATGTGATCAAGACAATCCGCCTTGATAATGCTGGTGAATTTACATCAGGGGCTTTTAATAACTATTGTACATCTATTGGAATAAATGTTGAACATCCAGTTGCTTATGTTCACACACAAAATGGTTTAGCTGAAGCATTTATTAAACAAGTTCAGTTAATAGCTAGACCATTGCTTATGAGAGCAAAGTTACCTGTCGTAGCTTGGGGACATGTTGTTTTACATGCAGCAACACTTATACGCATCATGCCATCGAGTTATCATAAGTTCTCCCCATTACAATTGGCTTATGGTCAGGAGCCAAATATTTCCCATCTAAGAATTTTTGGGTGTGCGGTATATGTTTCAATTACTCCACCACAACTGTTGGGTATGCCCACATATATCTCAATTTCAATGTAATAGGATTGATTAGATTTGATTGATCCATCACCTAAGTTTTATTTCATGGACATTAGACCCACATGTAAGAAGTATTTATACTTCATTTTTTTGGTTGTCCATTGTAATAGAATAGGCTTAGAAATACGGCAAGAAGATCAAGATTCAAGAAAATCACTGTGTGAATTCAAGTGATGCGCCATGCGCCTTCAAGCCATGCGCCATGCGCCTCCAAGCCACGCGCCATGCGCCTCCTTGGTGCGCGCGCATGAGTATGCACCTAGCATTAACTCATTCCCCCATTGGCTCATGCGCCTCTCTAGCTCACGCGCCTCAACGTAGTGTGTTTAACACTCAGTGATTTAATGAAGATTCAAAGACTTGAAGATAATTCAAACTACGCCAATGATTCAAACGATGGTTAAATAACACGTGTGCACCCAAATTGAGGACACCTGTCCACAACGGTCACAATTGTGTTATGTGTCTAACGGCTATAAAAGGACACGTGCTCCACTCAATGAGCGACAACACATTTGTCCTTTGCTCAGAATCATCATGAATTTCCAACGGCTAGTTTTTGGGATTTCACTATAAATACCCCATAACTTCAACATTTTGAAGTTGCTGAGTTTTGCTAAGATTTTCAAGAATTTCTCTCTCAAGCATTTGTTGAAGATTTGAAGATTGCCTTTGAAATTTCAAGAATTCTTAAGAACACCTTCATACCTTCATCCTTAACCCAGATCTTCAAGCCAAAACACTTTAGTCTTCTTGTGCTCTCAATCTCAAAGATCTAAAGAGCCTTGATACTAAATCACACACGCACCTCTTTAAGTTTGATCACTTAGATCTTTCTTTTAGAGATACACTGGTTTTGTCTAGGATTTGTTCTTTCATAGAATATTAGATCTTGAGTTAGTGTATAAGCTCAAAACGATTGTAATTTGTAACACTCTCTCATTATATAAGATCTCCATTAGAAATCCAAGACTAACCATCTTGGTAGAGGACGTAGATCATTTTCCCGATCGAACCTCTCCAAATAGCGCGTACTTATTATCTTGCTATTTCCTTTCAAGTCATATCATATCTAACTATTTGATTGTTTATTCATTGTAGATTGATTGATTGAACTGTGTTGTGTTTGTTATATCATTTGCCTTAGTTTCTTATTTCACCCACTTTGAGCCAAAATACTTAGAGTGTATATGCGCCCCCTTTATCACCTTTGCGCCTATTTACATTACTAAATTCCGCTGTGCATTTCACTCACTCACATAGGCGCATATCATTACGCTTATTTGATAAGGTGCGCATTTGCAATTGAGTTTTTCAAGGGTACGAAAAGAATTTTAAAACAGCTATTCACCCCCCCTCTAGCTATTTTTCATACCCTTGTTGCCCTTTGGGACCAACAAGTGGTATCAGAGCAAACACCTTTATAAAACACTTTTTTTTTTCAAGCTTAACAGCTTGGGTGCCGATTCTAAATGGCAAACTCAAAACCTATGGCAACTGCAAACTACACTCACGTTCCGGTCTTTGATGAAGATCATTTTGACTGTGGAAATTCAACATATTGACTCATCTCAACTCAATCGATGAAAGACTTCATGACACCGTGGTTTATGGACCTTACATCCCTATGAAGGCGAATCCAAATCCGCGCACCAATGCTGTTCAACCAACCGTCAAGAAACCAAAGGAAGAATGGACTGAGGAAGAAACAAGAAGAGTTGCAAATGATGGCAAAGCAAGAAACATTCTCCTAAGCACTCTAAGCACGGCTATGAAACAACAAGTCATGCATTGTGCTACTGCTAATGAGCTATGGGATGCTATTGAAGAACATATAGAAGGAGATACTGTGTGTAAGGAGAACAAGAAATATGAAGTGCAAAAGAGATTCAACAATTTCTCTCAACTCTCCGGTGAAACCTTAAGACAAACTTATGAACGCTACTGTGAAATTATAAATCTATGTATTTCACTTGGCATGAAGTTCTCAAACAAAGATTTGAATGTCAATTTTCTCCAAGCTTTTGGATCAAGATACCTACATAAATCAAGCGCTCTTGAAGACGCCAGAACTCTGGACGTTTGGACTTTAAGGAACCTTTATACAAATCTCAAAGTTTATGAGCTCAAACTCCAACGAATCAGTGAAACTGAAGGAAAGTCAAAATCCATAGCAATGGTGGCGCATAGAGAAAAAGCGCATGCGCCTGCGCCGGTTCAAGAAGAAAAAAGTTCTGATCCCAAAATTTCTACCTCTGAGCTACTAGACATGGATGATGAAGACTTCGCTTTATTTGTGAAGAAATTTCAAAAGTTCAGAAAATTCTCAAGACCCGGCTCAACCAGCAAATTTCAAGGATCTACCAGCAGAGCTCCTCCAAAGTTCACGAGGAGCAGTGATTCAAAAAGAAAAGAAGACCTTGTTTGTTTTAATTGCAGGAAACCAGGACACTTTGCTTCAAGCTGCCCAATTCCAAAATTTGAATATATGCAGAAGAAGAGCAGCCATACTCCCAAGTTCACTCCCAAATTCACTCGTCACAAGGGAATGGTTGCTGAAGAAGAATCACCAGCAAATGAACAGAACACTTGGATTGAAACAGACTCAGATGAGAGCGATGAAGATTCAGATGATGGACTCGTTTGTTTGGTGGCAAATGATGATGAAGTTGAAACCTATGATTCAGATGATGACTTCTCCAAGGATGTTCCTGATATGAATGTCTTGAATAAACCTATCAAGAAATCTGCAGGTTTTCAAGAAGAGAATAGGAAGAAAGGACCAACCATCAGCGAGCTCGTTGAACAAGGATTTCTCACTCCAGCTCAAAGCGATGGTGGATTGTTATTCTCACGATGTGATCTAAGTGCAAGGAACAAGTTGAGAAAAGGAGCTTACATTAGACCTCAAGTTGAACCAACTGCTCCATTCTCCAAAATCAATGATGATGAAGTGATTGCTGAACAAGAAAAATTGTTCAAAAAGGGTGAAAAGGTAATAACTAGACTTGATAGTATAGGAAGCTTTAGCACTATCATGTTATGAAATTTCCCAGCTTAAGACCGAGAAATCTCTACTTAAATCTGAACTCACCCTCCTTAAGGAGCAGATAAAGAGCATGACTCCTCTTACTGTTAAAAACACTTTTCTAACAGAACAGAACTCACTTCTTAAAGTTCAAAACGATGAATTGGTTGCTCAAATTACTGATCTTAAAAAGATTACAAATGAGTGGTCCAATTCTCGTGTCACTATGGAGAATATATTTGAGTCCAGTGGTGATAAAAGTGGCTTGGGATTCTCATCAACTAGTGACAACTTTAAATGTGATGTCTCTACTGAAAGAGATAGTGAATTTACAAACCAGCAAACTTTTGAAATTCCCAAGGAAAAACATTCTAAATCAATGGGTAAAGGACAGGAAAAAGTCAAGAGACAAACATTCCATTATGTCTATCCAACGAAGCAATTTGGGAAAGCTAATGGGAAAGATATAGCTACAGATGAATTATCCTCTAGCAAAATCCCTCTTGAAATAAAGCGCGCTCCTTCTCCGAGTGCTCATTATGCGCCTAGGAGCCATGCGCCTCATCCCCGTGCGCTTCCTAGCCCTATGCGCCCTCCTAGATCAAGTGCTCCAAAATTTCAAAAGAAGGATTTTGTTAAGGCTAGTCCATCTGACCCAAATAAGAATGCTATCCCAAAGAAAAGTAAAGAGTTTGTGAAAACTCATGTGATTGGTGGCTTTCATCATTGTTCCATTTGTGATTGTTCTGGACACAAGGCCGTGGAATGCCTTTTGCGATTCACTCCCAATGCCAAAGGACGTAAAAACCCTAAGGTCAAGCAAGAGTGGGTTGTCAAAAGTTTCTAACCCTAGGACCCAAAAGGAATAAGGGGGACCTGCTTAAATGTCTATATTTCAGGTTCTTTGTTTCATGGCTGGATCTTCAAAAGCTAGAAATTATGAATGGATTCTCGATAGTGGGTGTTCAAGACACATGACTGGAGATGAATCCTTATTAGAAGATGTCCATGAAGAAAGAGGTCCCTCAGTAACATTTGGTGATAATAACAAAGGTCAAGTTGTTGCATATGGAAAGCTCAAGAAAGACAAAGTGTGCATTGAAAGAGTCTCTCTCGTCGAAGGGCTCAAGCACAATTTATTATCCATATCTCAATTCTGCGACAAAGGATTAGAATGAAATTTCACCTCAACTCAATGTCTTATCAAAAATGCAAAACTGGAGCTACATTACTCACGGGATATCGTAAGACAAATATTTACATTATTGATTTCCATAGTATGAACTCTAGTACTAATCTTTGTTTTGTAGCTAAAAGTGTGAGCGAAAATAGTTGGCTGTGGTACAAGCGCTTAAGTCCCTTGAACTTCAAATATTTATCTAAACTCAGCAGGAATAACCTTGTTAAAGGACTTCCCAAGGTTGCTGATCATCATGACAAGAAGTGCGCCGCGTGTCAACTTGGCAAACAACCGAAGAAATCTTTCTCCAGCAAAACCAATCCCTCAACTTCTAGATGTTTACAACTGCTCCACATTGATCTATTTGGACCAGTCATCACTGCAAGTATTCAAAAGAACAAGTATACTCTAGTTGTGGTGGATGATTATTCAAGATACACATGGGTGGAAATGATGATCTCAAAAGATGATTGATACGACATTTTGACCACCATATTTAGACTGCTCCAAACCCAAAAAGAAGATGACATCGTTAGTGTTTGATCCGACAATGGAACAGAATTCAAGAACAATGGTGTTGCTCGATATTGCGACGATCATGGGATAGATCACAACTTCTCAACCGCTGGAGTTCCTAAAAAAATGGTGTTGTGGAAAGAAAGAATAGGACGTTGATTGAAGCGGGAAAGACGATGATAGCTGAAGCGAAATTGCCTAAGTACTTTTGGGAAGAAGCTATCAACACAGCATGTTTTACTCAAAATCGTTCCCTCATCAAAAAAATTCACAACAAGACTCCGTATGAACTTTAGCGTGGTAGAACTCCCAACATTGCATTCTTCAAGATCTTTGGTTGCAAATGTTATATCCTCGACAATAGAAACGAACATAGAGGTAAATTCGATGCCAAACCCGACGAAGGTATTTTTGTTGGATATGCCAAACATTCTAAAGCTTTTCGCGTTTTTAATAGAACTACATTAGTGATAGTTGAATCTGTACATGTTACATTTGATGAACATTCTCTCCTTGAGCCACATTTGGCTCCAAATGTTGCTGATGATTCTATTGAGCTTAATGATACAGGTGCTCCTATTTATGTTGCGCCTACTCAAAATCAGAATCTATCAACTCAAGGAAATCCATCCACATCAGTTGCGCCTAACTCCTCTTATGGCGCGCCAAATGGATCATCAGCTACGCCTCACTCACATGGTGCGCCTCTTGATTCCTCTCATGCGCCTATATCTACAGCTGCATCTGGTGTAAACCCAAGTTTTAACTCTACACCAATTCAACCCCCAAATTTTGATGATTTAGAATCTGGTGAAGATGTACCAATTGAAGACCTTCAAGTTTCTACGACTCAACCTAACTTACCTCCTGAAATTCGTGAAGTTAGAGGTCACCCAATCAATAATATCATTGGTGATCTAAACGTTGGTGTTCGTACAAGGAGAGCTACAAACTTTGATGCTTACACTGCATTCATCTTTCAAATTGAACCGAAGAAGGCTGATGAAGCGCTCCAAGATCCTAATTGGGTTGTTGCAATGCAAGAAGAACTCAATCAATTTGAACGATGTAAGGTTTGGACTCTTGTTCCAAGACCAAATGATCAAGGAGTGATTGGTACGAAATGGGTGTTTAGAAACAAGATAGATGAGAATGGAACCATCACAAGAAACAAAGCAAGATTTGTTGCACAAGGCTATAGGCAAGAAGAAGGAATTGATTATGATGAAACTTTTACGCCCGTAGCAAGACTTGAAGCTATCAGATTATTTCTAGCTTACGCAGCTCACAAGAACTTCAAGTTATATCAAATGGATGTGAAGAGCGCGTTTCTAAATGGTGAACTCCAAGAACAAGTCTACGTTGCTCAACCACCTGGGTTTGAAGATTCACAATTTCCAAATCATGTGTACAAACTCCAGAAAGCTTTGTATGGGCTCAAGCAAGCACCAAGAGCATGGTACGATACACTATCCAAGTTTCTTATTGAAAAAGGCTTCACTCACGGTAAAATCGATACAACTCTTTTCATTGCCAAGCATAATGGTCACAAATTACTTGTTCAAATTTATGTTGATGATATTATATTTGGTTCTACTAATGAATTGTTGTGAAAGCGCTTTGAGAAACTAATGAAGAGCAAGTTTGAAATGAGCATGATGGGAGAACTCATATTCTTCCTCGGGCTTCAAATCAAGCAAATGAATGAAGGCATATTTATCAATCAAGCCAAATATACAAAGGACTTAATCAAGAAATTTGGACTTGAGAACGCCAAAGCATATGGTACTCCAATGGCCACCGGCAACAAACTCGACAAAGATTTAAAAGGTAAACGTGTTGATCAAACGCTCTATCGAGGTATGATTGGCTCACTCCTTTATCTTACTGCTAGTAGGCCCGATATTATGTTTAGTGTTTGTGTTTGTGCTCGTTATCAATCTGAACCTAGAGAAGCGCACTTAATTGCTGTGAAACGTATTATAAGATATCTCTCCGGCACTGTTAACCTTGGACTTTGGTACACCAAAGATTCGAATTTTAAACTTGTAGGTTATTCAGATACTGATTATGCAGCGTGCACAATTGATAGGAAAAGCACGAGTGGCACTTGTCATTTCCTCGAATAGCGACTTGTGTCATGGGCGAGTAAGAAACAAGCTTCAGTATCTATCTCAACAACCGAAGCTGAATATATCGCTGTAGGAAGTTGTTGCTGCCAAATACTATGGATGAAGCAGCAATTGGTGGACTATGATATCATCGAAGAAAATTGTCCCATCTACTGCGACAACACTTCAACAATTGCCGTTTGTGAAAATCCTGTCATGCACTCAAAGACCAAGTACATCGACATCAAATATCACTTCCTCAAAGACCACGTGGAGAAAGGAAATATTCATTTGGAACACGTGGGAACCGACTATCAAATCGCCGACATTCTAACGAAAGCACTAGACACGAAACGGTTCATATTTTTGAGAGGTGAAATGGGTATGCTTGAACTCAACTAAAATTCAATACAGTTTTGTCAATACTAATAATTGTATGTTTTGTTGAGTTATATGAGTATACTAAGTATTAAAAAGGATAGATCAATTTCAAAGTTTCAAGGAAACTCTATGCGCGCCCAACTCACATTCTCATGCGCGCCTGACATTCTATGCGCCCCAAAATCTGTGCGCACCTCACACCCCTGCGCGTCCCTCATTCTGCGCGCCCAACATCAATACGAGCCTCTCTCTCATTGTGTGCCTAGATGAGTACTGCGCCTATCATACTTTGCGCTTATTTACATTACTAAATTCCGCTGTGCATTTCACTCACTCACATAGGCGCATATCATTACGCTTATTTGATAAGGTGCGTATTTGCAATTGAGTTTTTCAAGGGTACGAAAAGAATTTTAAAACAGCTATTCACCCCCCCTCTAGCTATTTTTCATACCCTTGTTGCCCTTTGGGACCAACAGCAACGCACCAAGATGGGACCCAACGGAGATTGGGGATATATGTTGGGTATGATTCTCCTTATATTATAAGATATCTTGAACCATTAACAGGAGATCTATTTACGACACGTTTTGCCGACTGTCATTTTGATGAAAAAATATTCTCAACATTAGGGGGAGAAAATAATAAGCTGGAAAAGGAAATCAAGCGGAATGCGTTGCAATATCATCTTGATCCTCGTGCAAAGCAATGTGAACTAGAAGTTCGAAAGATAACCCACTTGCAAAAAATAGCGAATCAATTTCCATACGCATTTACTGACCTAAAAAGAGTGACAAAGTCATATGTTCCAGCTGTAAATGATCATATACGGATAGACGTCCCGATTGGACAATCCGTTAATGAATCTAATCCACGCCTGAAGCGTGGAAGGCCTATCGATTCCAAAGACAAAAATCCTCAAAAGAAAAAAGGAGAAAATTTTGAGAAAAACCTCGTCGAGGTAAATGAATCTCCTGAAGAGATACATGAAAAATATGATCAAATACTTCCAAAAGAAGTTCAGGTACCTGAAATCATTGATAATGATGAGATCTCGATCAGTTATGTCAATACTGGAAAAAGATGGAACCGAGAGGAAACAATTGTCGATAATATTTTTGCATATAATATAGCGCTTAATATTATGGAAAATAATGAGGATCATGAACCAAGGTGTATCGACGAGTGTCAATGCAGAAATGATTGGCCAAACTGGAAAGACACAATTCAAGCATAATTAAACTCACTTGAGAAGCGTGAGGTTTTCAGACCTGTAGTTCGTACACCTGAAGGTGTGAAACCAGTAGGATTCAAATGGGTCTTAGTGCGAAAATGAAATGAAGAAGGCAAAGTAATAAGATATAAATCACGTCTTGTTGCACAAGGATTTTCGCAAAGACTTGGAATTGATTCTCCTGTGGTGGATGCAATTACATTTCGCTATCTCATTAGTCTGGAAATACATGAAAAGCTTGATATGCGTTTAATGGATGTTGTCACTGCATATTTGTATGGCAGACTTGACAATGATATTTATATGAGAATCCCAGAAGGATTCAAGATGTCTGATGCATGCAATTCAAACTCCCGGGAAGTTTGTTCTATTAAATTACAAAGATATTTGTATGGTTTGAAACAATCAGGACGAATGTGGTATAACCGTCTTAGTGAATACTTGGCAAAAGAAGGATACACGAATGATCCTATTTGTCCATGTATTTTCATTAGAAAGTCGGTTTCAGGATTTGTAATAATTGTTGTTTATGTTGATGATCTCAATATTATTGGAAGTCCATAAGGAGTGGCTCAGTGGTAGAGCCAAACTTCATAATGTGTGAGGTCTCGGGTTCAATCCCTTCCCATGCCTCCTAGGACATCATTATTATAAGGGGGTAAGTGGGGAACCACTATCGATCCTCTTTTTTTTTTTTTTTTTTTTTTTAAAAAAAAGGAAGTCCAGAAGAACTTTCAATAGCTGTTAATTACTTAAAGAAAGAATTTGTTGGGTTTCCTGTCATCATGCACAGCGGAATAAAGCATTAAAATTTTCATGAAACCCAAATCCCATAGATCCGTTCATATGATTAAATAAAATACTGCATAATGAATACTAGAATACTATCGCTTGATACCTTTGATTAACCTCCTTGCTTCTTGGTGGAGACTTGAAACTTGATCACGAACAATAGCAGGAACACGAACTATGGAAGTGATAAGCTTCAACCTCTATCGGTATCCACACATTCGAACGAATATCAAGTAGCTTCTTGATCTTGGTTGCTAGACCAAATTGTGAAACACGCATTCACAATTGTATAGAACTATATGGAATTATATTGTGATGTTCTTATTCTTCACTCAAGAGATCTTAGAACAAGAAATAACCCTCTCAAACTCTTTGGAGGCTCTCACAACGTTATGTGTTGATTAGGGTAACTAGAGGGGAGTTTAATACTTGTTTCACTTATTTCAAATAGGTAACAAGTGACTAAACCCGCAAGAAAACGGACTAAGAAAATCTCTGCCGAAATTGACTAGGTACGCCCGGGTCACAAAGGGGGTCCAGCTGGGTCCTATACAAGGTCCGATCGGGTCCTTGTATAGGTCCACCCGGACCAACCTATTTTCCTACCTTTCTTGTTTTCTCCTCTAAATTCCCAAAATCCCTCAAAGGTCCTTCGACCCAAAATTCCAATTAAGTCCTTTTAGGATTCGTTCTATTTGCGTGTGACCCCATAGGATTACACTAAGTTGGCAATGGGTTCAATCATAAACTCATAAGATATGATTAGGTTCTAGCAAACCGTCATACCTACCCAAATAGTGTAACTAGATACAAGTTCGTGTTCCTTATAGAACATGTCACAATCCCTTTGTCCACGATGTCATTGAACACAAGTCATGGTCATTGAGTCAACCTGTATTTGTTCAATACTTTCTCGATCCTGAATATGTTGATAATCCATATGACATTGATCCAATCAATTCATTTGAGTTTGGCCAAATATTTCATCAACATCATTCTACGAGGGTCCCAAGCTCGACATCTCTCCGAAGAGGGACAAATCCATTTAGCTTATTATTCTTCCCTACGTGAATCCGATTATGCCAATCATACCCTTTATAACTACCTGGTTAAAGGTAGCGTTTGAATATGCCAAACATAGTGTTCATCAAGTGGAAGACTATAATAACTTCATATCTAAGGATTCAAATGAAATAACTAATATGAGATCTATATATATAACATTGGCCATGACATAAATCTCATAGAGCGGGTCATGTCCAGTACCTTGTTCACCAACAAGTACCCATAAGTCTAACATGATCATCCCATGGACATTTAGAATTATACTAGTGCTTCATAAGCTCTAGGGACAGAGATTATTATAAGAAAACATGAACAACAATAATAATCAAAACATCTTTTTATTAATATGAATAAAATGATAACATACAGAACGTTTAAACAAACGTGCCTAGGGCACCAACACTAACAGAATTTGAGATGAAAGATCTGGGAAAAACAAAGTTTTGTCTTGGCCTACAAATCAAGTACTTTAAACAAAGTATACTTGTTCGATCACTTGATGTGAAAAAGGATGTGTTTTGGCCTCGAGAGAATATTGAAAAAGTCCTTGGTCCAGAAGTACCATATCTTAGTCAAATTGGTGCATTAATGTACCTCGCTAATAATATAAGACCTAATATTGACTTCTCGGTCAATTTATTAGCAAGACATAGTTCCAATCCAACCCGAAGACATTGGAATGGAATAAAGTACATATTCGTTATCTACAGGGAACTACTGGGATGGGCTTATTTTATTCATATAATTGTGGATCACAGCTTATTGGCTATGCAGATGCAGGTTATTTATCTGATCCCCATAAGGCTCGATCTCAGACAGGTTATTTATTTACAACTGGATCTATAACTATGTCAAGGCGTTTCATGAAACAAACGTTAGTCACCACTTCATCAAATCATGCCAAAATTATAGCAATCCACGAAGCAAGCCGCAAATGTGTTTGGCTAAGATCAATGATTACACACATACGAGGGACGTGTGGATTGGCTTTGGATGCGAAAAGTTCAACAACATTATTTGAAGACAATACAACATGTATAACTCAACTCAAGGGTGGATATATCAAACGAGACAGAACAAAGCACATATCACCAAAGTTTTTCTTCACTCATGATCTTCAAAAAAATGGTGAAATTGATATTCAACAAGTTTGTTCAAATGACAATCTTGCAGACTTGCTTACGAAGTCATTACCAACTCCAAGATTTGAGAAATTAGTGCATAATATTGGAATGAGGCGACTAAGAAATCTTGAGTAATGTTTTATTCAGGGGGAGCATCCAGAAGATACTAAGATTATGCGTTGTACTCTTTTCCTTCGTGCGGGGTTATTTTTCCTACTGGGTTTTGTTACCCGCCAAGGTTTTAACGAGGCAATGAGTGTTGATTGAAAAGATTATGTGTTGTACTCTTTTCCTTCGAGGTTATTTTTCCCACAGGGTTTTTGCTCGGAAGGACGTGAAACACTGATATCTTAGCAGTGGACATCCAAGGGGGAGTGTTATAATATATTATTGTGTGGATGTCCTTTGAACCGGAAGTTTATAAGATAATCTTTCGCGAAGCTTACTAGGGAAGCTTTGTAAATATCTTCAGTGAAGCTTATTAGGGAAGCTTGGTAAATATCTTTAGAGAAGCTTATTAAGGAACCCTTACTAAAGGATAATGTTTATCCTTATGGAAGCTTACATAGGAAGCCAATTTCAACCTATAAATAGTTGGCTCTAGTTTTCATTTCAATACACCTCAGAAGTTCCTAACTTCTATCTTTCTCTCTTGTATTGTATAGTCTCTCTATAATAGTCTTGAAATAAAATATTATCTATTAAGATTCTACTCTTAATTCTCCAGTTTTATAACATCCGTCCATTTCATAATGAGAAGTGGACTTATATACTCCCACCGTACTTAGCTTATTTGACAATTATTTTTATTTTGGTCTGTCTCAGCTTATTTGATACTTTCCAAAATAGTCTGTTTTTTTATAATTTTATATTTACTCTACTCCACCACTCATTCTCTCTCTTCATTTTCCACCACTCAATTTATTCAACCAACACTACTATTTATCCCACTCATTCTCTCTCTTCATTTTCTACCACACACTTTCTGTTAGTGCAAACAGAGGTGTTACCTCAGATGTTACCACTGACAGTCAAGTGTTGCCTGACGGAAATTATATTATAGTTTGACATTTCTTTCTAATATTAATTTTATACTAATGTCCTAATATTTTGTCTAGATGTCTGTGTTGTTGGTCCATATTCTAAGATATAATAAGGTGGATTTTGGAGCTAAATACATGGAGGAGTGATTAAAAGAAAGTTACACATAAATGGAGGACTTTCAACATATTTAACATGTGTTAAATATGGAAAAATGTGGAAGACTCATTCAAAGGATTTGTTGCTGATCAAAAAGAAGAGTACAAGCGTGGATAAGCATGGAGTATAAGTGGGTGAAGCTTAGACTTGGGCACAAAGAAATCGGTTGAGAAAATCATGGAAAGTGGACCAAGTCTTGCACAATTTGTGGAGAACAAACCCACTCACTCTCCCCACTCTCTCACACGTCCAAGGCAGCCCCAAGGCTGTTTCTTTGTGTAGCCATCAAGCATTTGAAGGCTATAAATAGTGCTTGGATGAGAAGATTGAAGACAAGCCAAATTTTACACACATCCATAGCATAAAGAGCAAAGTACTTCTTGGCTCGTTAGGTCCTCTCTCCCATACACTCTTTTAACACTCAAATACTTCGGATTTGAGTGTGTTTTGGATATGATAGGATCATTGTACTTTGTTTCTATTTTTGGTTCCATAGATCATATATTGTTAATCTATAGGGAACCTTTTGACTTTGTAATTGGTACTCATATTGATTATAAAGTTTTCGCCATCTAGGCATCTCAAGTTATATTTATATAACATGAGAAAAATAATTATTGTGCTTTTGTCCGCTGCAAAACTCTTTTACAAATTTATTTTTACTCAGGTGTGTGGATTCTGTCCGTGTGTGTTATCTGGGGTGTTACCTAACACTTGAGGTAACACCTGTTCTCAGTAGCCTTTGACAAACAATTTCAATTGGCACTAGAGCCTGGTCACTTGATGATACTAAGTGGTTCGGTCCTTTGTCATGGCTTTCGATCCTGCTAATCCCAATCTGAAACGTCTTCCTGTTTTAGATGGCTCGAATTATGCTTATTGGAAGATCCGCCTACGCTCGCATATCAAATCAATTGATCTTCGGGCTTGGTGATCTATAACAAATGGTTACTCTCTTCCTATGTTACCCCCAGATGAAGATGGTGACGTTCAAGTCAAACCTGAATCTGAGTGGACTAATGAAGAGATTAATCTAGCTAATTGCAATGAAAAGCACTTAATGCTATTTTTGAGTGGGTTGATATGCATATTTTCAAACTTATTCAAAATAGTTCCACTGCTCAGGAGGCATGGGACACTTTTCAAAGGTTTTGTGAAGGTGATAGTAGTGTGCGTGATAATAAGCTTAGAACTCTCACTGGTAAATTTGAAAGGTTGAGGATGAGTGAAAATGAAACTATTTCATCATATTTTGAAAAATTGTTTGATATTGCTAATGAGTGTCAACTTTTAGGTGAACCTTTTACCAACAAACAACTTGTTTCAAAAGCTATTCGAACTCTCCCCGAGAGGTTCAATATGAAAGTCTCATCTATTGAAGAAGCTCACAATCTTTCTACTATGGACATCAATTCTTTAATGAGTATTTTGAAAAAAAATTGAGTCAAATGTCCTTGAACAAAGTGAAGCTTCTAAGGGGAAAAATATTGCCTTGAAAGTGCAATCCTCGGATTTTTTAAAAGATGATGAAGATGAAAATTTTGAAGAATTGGATGAAAATTCCAGTGTTGCTTTACTTGCTAGAAAACATAATGCTATGGTTAAAAAGTTTAACAATGAAAAGATGCAGGTAAAAGCAAAGGAACAACAAACTAAGGTGTATGATTCGATGCCAAAAAGGACGTTCCCATCTACTCAAAAGTCAGCTCCAATGCATAGGGCGTCCTCAGATCAATCAAGATCTGATCCGAAATACATTGATTCAATTCAATGTCATGCTTGTTCGGGATGGGTCACTATGCAAACGAGTGTGCAAACACACTAAGGAAAAAGGGAAAGAACCTATGGGTCTCCCTAAGTTACAATGAAGATGAGGGACCAGTCCAGGAGGTAGAACCTGATCAAACAAACATGTTTGTCACAATAAGTGACTCGGAGATTGAACATGTTACCACGGATGTTATACACACCGAGATAACATCTGAGACCACACTCGTCAAGTATAACAATTTCAGTTTAACTAACGATGTTTGCTTTATGGTTTCCACTAACATTGATGCAGGAAGTTCACAAGAGGATGAGTTGAGCAAAGATGAACTCATTTCTGGTTTAAAGAACCTTTGTGAGGATTTGCTAAAGGAATGGAAGAAAGCGAACAAAATGGTTAAAACTTTAACTAAGATGAACAATGGACTCAAGGCCTACTTGACTCGTTTGAAATTTCAAGCATCCAAGAGAGATGCCGAGCTAGAGAAAGTCAAGGCCAAATTGACTTTAGCCGAGACCACCTTGAAGAAACTCAACACTGGATCGTCAAAATTAGATGAGATCCTTAACTTGGGTAAGCCTCTCAAAGCAGGTATTGGTTTCTGAGAATCATTAGATAGAATTACTTCTTCTTTGTCTTGTGATGAACATAATATATGTTTTGTGAAAGGTCATGATTTTGATCAAAATTCTTTCTCAAGTGATGTTTCTGACAAAGGGAAAGTGTGTCAATATTGTCACACTTCTGGACATTTTAAAAACAAATGCGACAAGCTTTCAAAGAAAGAATCCAGTCCCTCTGTGCTATCTGAAGTGTTACCTAACACTCCAGATAACACTTCCTGTCAGAAAGTCAAAAACACAAAAAAGAAGTCATGGAAACCTAAAGCTAATATAAGATGTGATGTTGTTTACACTTCCTTAAAAACAATTGTTGAAGGATCATGGTATTTTGATAGTGGGTGTTCACGCCATATGGCGGGAACGATTTTTTTTTAAAGGACTATGAATCCATTCAAGGTGGTAGTGTAACTTATGGTGGTGGAAGCAAGAGTAATATAATAGGAAAATGGACATTAAATGTGACTGGTTTTCCTGCCTTAAAAAATGTCTTACATGTAGATGGTCTAGTAGCTAATTTAATTAGTATTAGCCAACTTTGTGATGACAATTTAGAGGTAAAATTTAACAAGGACACTTGTGAAGTTTTTGATGGGACTAACAATTGTGTTATGACAGGAACTAGATCAAGTGATAATTGTTATCGTGTGGAAGATAAAGTTGTGTCACAAACTTATGGCATCAAAAATTGGGACATGTTCTTTTTAGGAACATTGATAAGATTGTTAAGTTAGATGCTGTTAAGGGTATTCCTAAATTGGATCTTAAAAATTCTATCATATGTGAAGATTGTCTTAAGGGTAAACAAACTCGTACTGCCCACAGTGCTGCCCAGCATCCCGAGCAACACTCGGAAAAACACATTGTTTTCAACTTTTACATATGGATTTAATGGGTCCGGTTGAGGTAGAGAGTTTTGAAGGAAAGAAATATTCTTTTGTTATAGTTGATGATTTTTCAAGATTTACTTGGGTTTATTTTTTGAAATAAAAATCGAAAACTTTTGAAAAGTTTAAACTTTTACACTCCAAAATCAAAAACATGTTTTGTGCCTCTATTTTTAGAATCAAATATGATCATGGAAGAGAATTTGACAACGTTTTATTCTTTACTTTTTGTGAAAGAAAAGGAATACATCATGAGTTTTCGGCTCTTAAAACGCCTCAACAAAATGGGGTGGCCAAAAAGAAAAATCGTACTTTACTTGAAATGAATCGTGTGATGTTGTTTTCAAAAAGGATTTCTAAAAGGTTTTGGACTGAGGCACCAAACACAGCTTGCCACACAATCAATAGAGTTTTTCTAAGACCCAGAACTACAATGACACCTTATGAGATTTTGAATGGCAAGAAGCCAAAAGTTCATTATTTTCATGTTTTTGGGTGTGTGTGTTACATTTTGAATGACCGGGATTACTTAGCAAAGTTTGACTCTAAAAGTGATAGGGAAATATTTCTTGGATATGCCACAAATAGTCGTGCGTATAGAGTCTACAATCTTACACTAAAAACCATCCAAGAATCTGTTAACATTGTTTTTGATGATCTCTCTAGTATTTCAGGTGAAGGTGCTCAAGAATCTCCTCTTGTGTTGTTAGAAGATGTCACACAAAATGAAAGTGACGTTACAGATGCTAACACAAATGCTGAGCAGAATGTTATCACAGATGAGACAACACCTCAGGCAACATCTGAGTCCAGTGAACCATCCGAAGTTGATGCAGAGGTCCATGATGACACAAGAAGGGATCCTCCACCCAAAATCCGCAGGAATCATCCTACAACTTAGGTAATTGGGGAAGTGAATGAAGGTGTTGGGTATGCCCACATATATCTCAATTTTCAATGTATAGGATTGATTAGATTTGATTGATCCATCACCTAAGTTTTATTTCATGGACTTTAGACCCATATGTAAGAAGTATTTGTACTTCATTTTTTAGGTTGTCCACTTGAATAAACTAGGCTTAGTGTAGATACCCCGGGGGACCACGGCTTGGCTAGAGTGGTGTGTTACCCTAGGATGTCTATTTGTGTTTTAGAGTTGCCACCTATGTTTTAGAGGAACATAAGAAAAACCTAATGTTTATAGCCTAAGTTTGATTACGAAAACAGAGATTCTTTGTTATGAGGTTCGGGGGTTAGGTTACGAGATGGGAAGTACTTAAACACCCATCTCGCCCAACTAAAGTTTGTCTTTCTTGATCAAAATCTACATAAATGATTAAATGTTCTTCTTATTCTTGATGATAAAAGGGGGTTCAAAAAAGGGGTGTTTGGAATGTAGGGAGATGACTCCGTGACTAGCTTCAATGAAGTGAAGTAGTCTTTGGTGTCATGTCCCAAAATGTTTGGGTGATTGTACTTTTGATTAAAGCAAAAGAAAGAGAGAAGAGATGAAGTAGAAAAGGAGAGAAAAGAGTAGTCTTTTACCTATAGTTCAAAGAACTTCAAAGGCTCCTTCAAGAGGTTCTTAAAAAAATGCCTTATAAGTATTTATGTATAGTTTTTGTTAATGATTGAAATCTTCCTCCTTTTTAATGGTGAATTAGAGGGGTTTTTATAAGTGAAGAAAGTGTGTTTTTGGTGCCAAAACCAAGTCACAAAGGTCAGTTTCCCGGGAAAATCCTGTTAAAAGGAGCAAGGGAGGGATTCTTGGACAGAAATCTGTAACTGACGCCCAGGTGTGCGCGCCTCCTGCCTTGGTGGCGGGATGCGCGCGCCTCTGGCCCCAAAGGGTGAAAGAGCGCGCCTTAGAGATGGCAAAAAAGACAGAATGGACTAGAAAGTCAGCACTGTTATTCAGTTTGGTCCCTGGACTTAATGAAGTCAGTCAGGAACTTAACGGAAGTAACAGAAACTAACAAGAAACACTTAAAATAGGGAGAAACACAAAATCAAATGTGCAATCAGGATGAGCGGTCCAAGGCGGGGTGTCTACAGAGCCCCTCGGCGTTGTGGATTGCAAAGCAAAACACGTCGACGAAAGAACAAAACATCCGCTGAGGACATCACCAGGAAAAAAACAAAGACTCGATGAAAACAAGAATCTTGAAATTACAAGGGATAGGAGTCGCTCCCTGTGTGAGCGGCTTTTGCTGATAGTAGGGGTGCGGTGATAGAAATCGGCCCACCATGGCCAAAATTTAGAGTCCGTATAGAGGACTTGGAGGGACTGGAGAGTCTGCCTGCCGATGTAGAGGGACTCGAGAGTATGCCTGCTGATATAGAGGGACTGGAGAGTATTCCTGCTGATGTAGAGGGACTCGAAAGTCTGCCTGCCAATGTAGAGGGACTCGAGAGTCTGCCTGCTGATTTGGAGGGACTGGAGAGTCTGCCTGCCGATGTAGAGGGACTCGAAAGTCTGCCTGCTGATTTGGAGGGACTCGAGAGTCTGCCTGCCGATGTAGAGGGACTCGAAAGTCTGCATGCTGATTTGGAGGGACTCGAAAGTCTGCCTGACGATGTAGAGGGACTCGAAAGTCTGCCTGCTGATTTGGAGGGACTCGAAAGTCTGTCTGCCGATGTAGAGGGACTCGATAGTCTGCCTGCTGATGAGGAGGTGATTTCGGTAGTTCACCGCGGACCAATTTTTGCTATTTGAAGTTGCATTTTGATGTGAGCTGTCTGGAGTAGCGTTTGCAGTTGACTTTTGCGGGGTGCGGGCACAGTTGGCTGTGGACCACTTATTCTATATTCTCTTTTGAGAGGAAAAGCTGAGATTGACCTTGAATTTTGTAAGAGAGAGAGAGAGAGACACACAACCTACTTTTAGTGGGAGTTTCTATCTTACTTTGATTCAGACATGCCTTAGGGGTGGACCGAATTAATGTATGCCCAAATGTGTCTCCAAGGGCGGAGTTGCCGTGACTTTGATGAAGTATGTAGATCCTGCTGATTTTGGGAGCGTCTGGACTCTGTTTCTGCATGATTTCTTCTTCTGACAAGGGCAGGCCGAGGCACTTCTGAAGTGGGAGGCGGGCGCCTCAGATGGTGGATGTGGGACGCGCGCGCTTCCCAAGTGGGTGTCGAAAGGCGCGCGCTTCTGGGCTTGACATTTGTTGGCCAAAAGATCCCCAACAGCTATAATATCAACCTCTGTTCGAAAACCTTCTTCCAACAGCTCTTTTCTGCCATTCTTGAACATCTTTTCTTTGCTTAATTTAGCTTGTAATCCACTTTTTCCATGGCCTCCAATTCTTTCACCCTTGATACCAAGGTTATTGGTGAATATGAGAAGGATTTGTCAACTTTTGTGTACTCTTTCAAGACCCAGCCCAAGAAAGCTTTTGTCAAAGACTTTGGATTCCGCATTCTCTTTACGGACGTTGAAGCTGGACTGGGATTTGTTCAAGGTCGCTACAGCTTTTTAGGATTGAGACAGTCACGCCTTTAATTTTTCGGCAAATGAAATGGTGCCGACCGTTGATGACTTTGGCGCCATTCTTGGCATGTCGCTGGTGGGTCAAATTGCCGTCCCCAAATATCATCGCGGAGTGATCGATTCTTGGTCTGACTTGTTGAACCTTCCCATCAGAGATGTGAGGAAGATGTTACATGGTACTGTGGTAGATATAACCGAGTTGCCAATGTTCTTCAGTTTGCATTCGGAGGACCTGGCGGTTCAGTCCTTCAAGAGGAGTGCCATGGAGGCTTGCCTTTTCAGTGAAGTTCTTTTCGTTACACCCTTCGGGACAGTGGATGCGCAGTTGGCTGAGATTATCTTACAGGCCAAGGAGCAACAATTCAGTATAATCCCTCTTATAGTAGGGGAGACACTGCACGGCCTTGATGAGTTGCATCGAACGGGCGAGATGTGTCGGGGAAGCCTCTTGCTTCTAACCATATGGCTCCGAGAACACTTTAGGGTTTATTCTTCGAAAGGTGATCTGTCTCCCTTTGCTGTTCACAGGAGAAAATTGTTGATTCGAGACTTAACCGAGGATAGTTGGAAGAAGTTCTTTGCTTCTCGGGCATCGGCCGACATCGAGTGGTGTCCTCGCTCTTGGGGTCTTCGTCCTTTTGTGGAGTGGGCTTTGGGTTTTGGGCATGTGGTCCTTTCTGGCCTCAGGGATTATTTGTTTTATCAGCCGGAGCGGGTTCTGAGGCAGTTCGGTCGTCAGCAGATAATTCCCTTCCTTAGGAATGGGGTGTTTCATCCTGTCTCGTATATGGGTTCGGACTTTTCGAGAGAGCTCCAATCGGCTTGGGTAGATGAATGTCATCGGTGGGCTTCCACCCCCATTCATCGGGGTAGTATCTTTCTCCCCGAGAGCTATTTAGACTATCTGTTTGGTACTCTTTACCGTGGTATCACTTGGGTAGACGTACTTCACACCGCAGTTGTTAGAAAAGTACTTCAAGCCTAGCAGTGCTTTGAGATATAGGGAGGCTACTGCTGATTCCTGCAACATCCTGGCTGACCCTTTCGGTAGTCATTTGGATGACTTTTATGCTCGGAGGCGTGTTGCTGCTCAGAAGGTTTCGGTCCACCTCAGTGTTCCTAGGCCTCCGAAGAAGAATAGGATTGAGAGCCGTTCGGGTGGCCCTTCAAAGGCTAAGAGAAAATTAGATTTTTCCTAGTACCCCAAGATTGCAATTAAATAGACCATTTGTTTAGGATTTAGTGTTTTTATGTCTTTTATTGCTCAACATCGTCCGTTGTAATGGTTAAAATAGTTCAATGATTGAATAAAAATTGCATCTTGTTACAACATTATTGGGTAAAAATTATTGTTTTAGACCGCACCCGAAGGTTGCCTACGTTCCTCTCGTAGAGAGGCTCAGGTCTCCGTAGTTCAAACAAATGAAGACCATTTTTTTTTGTGCACCCTGTTTTTTGCCTAGACCGCCCTTTTGGGTTTTCAATCTAGCGGGCTTCTTTTTTGCACGTGCTCTAATTTTTGCCTAGGCCGCCCTTGCAGGTTTTCAACCTAGCGAGCGTTTTTTTTTAATGGTCTTTATTTGTTAAGCGTAGAACTTCTTGAGCTTTTCGAGGTTGACATCCTTTGGCAATTGATCACCGTCCAAGTCTACGAGTCGGACTGCACCGCCGCTTAGTATCTTTTTAACCACATAAGGACTGATCCATCGAGGTCCCCATTTCCCAAGAGGATTTATGGCATTGGGGGATGTTGTCTTAGGACCAAGTCTCCCACTTTGATATTTCGAGGCTTCACCTTCTTGTTGAAAGCCCTTGCCATTCTTTGTTGATAAGCCCTTGTGTGTTCAAACACTCTTAACCTCTTTTTGTCGAGTAGGGCTAGTTGCTCATATCGACTTTGCATCCAGTCAACCTCGTTTACTTGGTTCTCGAGTAAGACCTGTAGAGAAGGAACCTCGAGTTTGACCGGGAGTATGGCTTCAGAACCATAAACTAATGAGTACGGGGTTTCTCCCGTTGCTGACCGTATTGATGTGCGGTAGCCCCACAATGCTAGTGGTAATTTCTCGGGCCAATCCCTTCCTGTTGAAGCCATTTTTCGTATGATGACTTCGATTGTCTTATTTGCTGCTTCGACCGCTCTGTTGGCTTGGGGGCGGTACGGGGATGACTTATGCTTGGTAATTTTGTAGTCAACCAAAAGTGCATCCATTTCTTTCTCGAAGTGAGAACCATTGTCGGAGATGATCTCATGAGGAATACCATATCGGCAGATGATGTTGTTCTTCACGAATTCAGCCACTTTCTTGGCATTGAGAACTCGGTAAGCTTGTGCCTCGACCCATTTTGTGAAATAGTCCACGGCCACAAGGATGAATGACTGTCTGTTGCTCCCCGTAGGATGGACTTTGCCGATGATATCTATGCCCCAACAAGAGAATGGCCAAGGTGTGGTCATGTTGTACAATTGTGAAGGTGGAGCATGTTGCAGATTAGCATGGAACTGTCACTTGGTGCATTTCTTGACTTTCCCTATGCAGTCTTGTTCCATTGTAGTCCAATAGTAACCAGTATGGAGTATCTTCTTGGCCAACATAATCCCATTCATGTGGGGTCCACACTCGCCTTCGTGGACTTCGTGCATGAGTTTTTGAGCTTCGGACTCGTTTGCACATAAAAGATTGATCCCTTGATGATGTCTCTTGTAGACTCAGTTTCCAATCAACTCATATCTGGCGGCTAGCTTTTGTAGTACTATTCGGGTTTTCCCATTGCTGTTCTCTGGAAAGGTGCCGTTGTTGAGAAAATTCATGATGTCAGTGTACCACGGGGGGTTATCTTGGACTTCATTGATCTCAATGTTCATGCAGTATGCCGGACTGGTCGTTCTTGAAATTTTGAAGGGTTTCACCATTTTTCCTTTGGGCATCTCGACCAGTGAGGCTATAGTAGCCAAAGCATCGGCAAAGCGGTTCTTGTCTCTTGGCAAATAATTGAATGTGATGTCTTGGAACTGTTTAACCAATTCCTTGAGGTGTTGACCATACCGTTGGAGGGTCGGGTCTTGGATTCTCCATTTACCCAATGTTTGATTAATAAGGAGCAGGGAGTCACCGAATACTTCTAGCTCTGTGACATTTCTTTCTAGGGCTGCTTCTAGCCCCGCTATGCATGCCTCATATTCGGCAATGTTATTGGTAATTTCGAATTCAAGACAAATGGCAATTGGAGTGTAGATGTCCTTTGGATCGACAAGCAACATTCCTATCCCATAACCATGTTTATTGGCGGCGCCATCGAAAAAGAGTTGCCACTTATTTTCCTCGGTTGTAGTGCAAACCAAGTGCTCATCGGGAAACTGTAAGTCTTCCCCCTTCACTTCGTCACACGGAAATTCGGCAAGCTGATCACTGAACACTTTCCTCCTGATGGATTTGAGTGTGACGTAAGTGATATCATAGCCGGCGAGCATGAAGTACCATTTGGCTATCCTTGTTGACATGAAAGGCTTCTCAAAGTTGTAGCGGAGCGGGTCTACTTTTGCTACTAGCTTGATTGGAAAGGCTTCCATGTAATGTTTGAGCTTTTTAGTAACCCAAACCAGTGCTGCACATGACTTCTCCAAGACGGAGTAGTTCTTTTCGCCCCCTTGAAATCGACGACTGACAAAATAAATGGCGTTCTCCTTTGTGTAGTCTCGTTGCTCTTGTGCTAGCATAGCCCCAAGGGCTTCATCGTTCACTGTGAGATAGAGAAAAAGAGGCTTCTCCTTGCGAGGTGGAACCAAGACTGGGGGGCATGTCAAGTAATGCTTCACTTAGTCAAAAGCTTCTTGGCAAGCGTTGGTCCATTCTAGAGCCACATTCTTCTTGAGTAGCTTGAATATTGGCTCACACATGGAAGTAAGCTGGTGCACAAACCGACTGATGTACTGAAGTCTGCCCATGAAACCTTTGATCTCTTTCTGTGTCTTGGGGGAGGCATGTCAATGATTGCCTTGATTTTTGTGGGATCTGCTTCAATACCCCTTTCTGTGACCATGTAACCAAGAACCTTGCCTCGGATAACCCCAAAAGTTCACTTTGCGGGATTGAGCCTCATCTTGTGTTGTCGAAGCCTTTCAAAGAACTTGCGGAGGTCGATCAAATGTTGACCGTCGGTCTCCTTCGAATGGATGATCAGGTCGTCTACGTAGACCTCGATCTCTTTGTGAATCATGTCATGGAACAAGTCTGTCACGGCCCTTTGGTAAGTAGCCCCAATGTTCCTTAACCCAAACGGCATAACTGTGTAGCAAAAGGTGCCCCACGGTGTTATGAAAGCAGTCTTGTGTTGATCCTCCTCGGCCATGAGAATCTGATTGTACCCAGCAAAACCATCCACAAACGAGCGGACCTCGTAGGCAGCAGTGGAGTCGACTAGCATGTCAATATTGGGTAGTGGAAACTCATCCTTTGGAGAAGCTTTGTTTAAATCCCAGAAGTCCACACAAAGACGAACCTTGCCATTAGCCTTTTAGAATGTGACCACATTGGCTAGCCATGTTGGATACTCAATAACTTTGATGACGCCTACACTGAGAAGCTTCTCTATCTCTTCTTTGACTTGTAGAGACCATTCTCGCTTGATCTTTTTGAGTTTCTGCTTTGTCGGCTTAGCATCGTCTCTGATCGGAATTCTGTGCTCAGCGATCTTTATGTCTAAACCCAGCATGTCTTTGTATGACCATACAAATACATCCACAAATTCTCTGAGTAGTGCAGTCAATCTGTCTTTCTCTTCCCCCTTGAAGAAGCTTCCAATCTTGGTTTCTTTCGGCTCTTCGTCGGTACCCAGATTAACAACATGCAATTTTTCGTCCACCCCTAGACCATTTTCACCATGACTACGGACCTGTTGAGCAAGTTCATTTAAGTATGTTGTGTTTTCGTGGTCTATTTTATCATTATTTGAATCGTTATTAACTAGTTCATTAAATTCATTATTAGTTAATTCATCATTCATGATGTTTGCAATCTCGGGGTACTCAGAAAGATCAAATTTTTCATTAACAAAGAAAGGGAACACACGCTCGGCTATGGCCTCCATATCCTCTTGGGTGAGGGTATCGGAAACACACTCGGACTCGAAAGTGAATGTGAAAACGTCTTCTTTTATAACTTTGCGCGGGATGCACCCCATCTTCTCGACCAAGAATTCCTCGGATACTACGGGCCCCTTTGTAGAATACCAGTTGTTAATTGGCTTAAAGCTTGGCTGGATCTCGCTGATAGTTTCCTTTCTCGTGTCGGTGTCGTAGATGGCATTTACTTGGCACTCGTCCATGATGGCCAATTCTTCGAACATGGAGGCTAGATCCGTCGATTCCTCCCCCACGGTAATCTCTTTTTTGGACTCTATGGTCACTTTCTTCCCCCACCATTCTCGGGGAGACATGGGAGTTGGTTCCCATTCGGATTTCTGAATCTCGCAGTCGGCAAAGATTTCAAGACCGGGCTTTCTGATGCCCTTGCTATTAACCCATGGCTCGGGAAAGATTACGTACGGAACCTCTTCCCCTTGACGAACAAAGTAGCCATTCAGTGTCTTGCGGTAAGGCTTCAAATTAGGAATCTTATAATGACGGCTTTCCCTTTGGGCTTGGGCCTTTTTATTCTTGATGGTTTGCTCGTGTTCCAAGTCATCTCTGGAAGGCTCATATCCCAAACCGAACATGTTCTTAACAAAAGGAACCTCAATAGGTTTCATCCTTCCTTGTTGATATTTCCCTAGGCCTAAACCAGGGAAGTAATTCATATTCCTCATCATGCGGAGGACTTTGCGATTGCCAAGGGTCCATGATTCGTTTCCCTTTTCTTTGTCAATGGCGTTGATTGAGACGCCGGAGAGGGTAGAGTCTGCTAAACCATGCTGAATTTGGTGAATGGGTTCCCCCTTTCTGTGGATAGTGACGTTTTCCACCATAACGGTTACTATTTCATCCCCATTTCTGAACTTCACACACTGATGGAGAGTCGAAGGGACGGCGTTAGAACTGTGTATCCATGGGCGGCCCAAGAGTAAGTTAAATGAAGAAGGCACATCGAGCACTTGAAACGGGATGGACATGACCATGCTCCCAAATTCAATGTCTATTTCCACCATACCCATGACTGTGCGGGCAGTGCTATCGTAACCTCGGATCACTTGAGTAGAAGGCTTTAAGTTCGAATTCTTAAGCCCCAGTATGCCCATGATTCGGCCGGGCATCAAATTGAGTGCGGAACCACTGTCAACCAAGACTCTTGAAATAGGTCTCCCCCTTGCTCTCACCTTGAGATAAATGGCCTCATTGTGGTCAGAACCAAATGGTGGAAGGTCCATGTCGGCAAAGGTGATGACATTGCCAAAATGAATGTAACCTATCATTGCCGTAAGGTCTTCGGGAGTTGTATCGGGAGAGATTGACGTGTCGTCGAGATTACTAATGACAAGATCTCTGTGCTTCTTTGAGGATGCGATGAGGTCCCAAATGGAGATATTGGCTTGAGTTTTCTTGAGTTGAACCAATAAAGGGTCTTCGGGAGTATCGCGAGCTTGCGGTCTTTGAGAAGAGGTGCTTAGTGCAGAAGTAGCGGGGTTGCTCGCTATGACTTGTCCGGATCGAGTTAGCATGTTGACGTTCCCATCTTGCTTATTTTTCCTATTCTCTAGTAATTCCCTCATTACCTCATCGTAAGTCACAACGTAACAAGAATTGTCAAATTTATTCATCACATTGGAGCCCTCATTCATAATTGGGATTGAATGAGTGTTCTCCTCAAATTCTCCTACCTCTATTACATTGAAATCCTCGCCATTAGGCACTATAAATTCTTTCTTGTCTATGAGATCTTGGATGACATTGCGGAGGACAAACCATTCCTCGGTGGTGTGGCCACTATGTTGGTGGTAGTCATAATGCTTGTGGTAGGCATGGTTGGGATGCATTATCTTGGGTTTGTACCCTTGGAGAGGAGTAACTTTCCCTTTGGCCTTGAGAGCTTCGAAGGCCTTGGTGATAGTCATGCCATGGAGAGGAGTGTAGACATGATTATCTTGAAAGTTCTTTCCTTGTGGAGGTGGAACCCTTTTGTAATTTCCTTGTCAGTAGTAACGGCATTAACCGAAGCCTCTTTTGCGGAGTTAGAGGCGGCCTTGTAACGGAAGCTAGGAGCACTTTTCTTGATTTCCTTGAGCAACTCATCCATTCAGATTCCCGCCTCATACATTTATGAGAAATAGGCATAGCAAGTCCCACTTAGGTGGGTGCGGAGATAAATCTTTAGACACTTAAGAAAGATGTCCATTTGCTCCTTGGTGTTAGGCCTCTCGACAATCTCAGCAAGCTTGTCATTCCACCTTCTCGTGAAGTCAATGAAGGACTCATTATCCCTTTGAGTAGTGTTCTTGAGCTCTTTCTTGGTTGACCGGTGGTGGTGTTGCCTTGGAATTGACTTTGAAAGAAAGCATGGCGGCGTCCCAATCAAGACAGACTGTGAGCGGGAGAGTTGCATACCAATCCTTTGCCGCCCCTTCAAGAGTAAGAGGGAAGCATTGTGCCATAACCTTGGGAGAGACCTTCTTCGGTATCATAGCCCAAATGTAAGTCTCGATGTGTGCCATGGGACAAGAGTTGCCCTTGAACTTGCTGATGTCGGGCATTTTGAACTTGTCGGGGAGAGCGGCCATTGTGCTCATGAGAATGGAGGACTGATAAAGGCTCGTGTCGGGACTTTTCCCCACGTTGAGGCCGTTGAAGCGTTGATCTATGTAAGCCATAATTGAATCAACCATCTTGTGCTCATTGTTCTCGGTGCTTGGTTCCCCCATTTTCTTGGTGCAGGCATTGATATAGGGGCTCTCAAACAAACCCTCGGTCCATTCGGACTCGTCATTGTCTTTCTTGTTTTTACCCTTGGCAAGCTTGGTGAGCTTCTCTTTCATTTGCTCCATTTCGGCCTCGTGGGCCTCCCTTTGATTGTCGAGGTGGGATTGCCAAAGATCATCCTTATTTTGAGCCTCTTTATAAAGAATGGAGACTTGATCTTGGAGCACTTGGACCATAGTTGAAAGCTGCTCGAGAGACATGGTGTTGCTGCTGCCGGTCATGGTTGCTGTTAGAGTAATCACTTCACGAACTAACCGATTCGCTGAATCCCGGTAGGCTCTGTAAGTACCAATTGAACCTATATTGCAGAAGAGGCCCTTGTCAGTCTTGAGTAACACTTTCGGTCCATGAAGAGGCTTAGAACACACATTGGGCACACGACTCAAACCACATAAGAAAAGACTCTTTTTTCTTTTTTTTTATAATAAGTCGGAGGGATAGGGTCCCTTTTGAGTTTCTAAGAAAATAATGGAATCGTCACACTAGTATATAGAGCATCTCGCGGTACCATATACTCATCGGATTCCATCACGCTTGTGAATCCTACACATGTCGGGATTAAACTAAATTAATGTAGTAAAGCATACATGGGGGGACGGATTTTTATTTTCGTCCATAATAACCACTTGGGGAAGGAGTTTTATTTCTGTTGGTAGTGGTGCCCTAGGCACGTTTAATAAACGTTGTAATTGTTATCATTTATTTCATATCAATAAAGAGATGTTTTGATTATTATTGTTGTTCATGTTTACTTATAATAATCTCCGTCCCTAGTACTTGTTAAGCACTAGTATAAAGGCTAAATGATCATGGGATGATCATGTTAGATTTATGGGTACTTGTTTGGAACAAGGTACTGGACATGACCCGCCGTATGAGATTTATGTCATGGTCCATGTCGTACATATATCTCATATTAGTTATGTCATTCGAATCCTTAGACATGAAGTTATTATAGTCTTCCACTTGATGAACATTATGTTTGACATATTCAAACGCTACCTTTAACCGGGTAGTTATAAAGTGTATGATTGGCATAATCGGATTCACGTAGGGAAGAATAATAAGCTAAATTGATTTGTCCCTCTTCGGAGAGATCTCAAGCTTAGGCCTCTCATAGGAATGATGTTGATGAAAATGTTCGGCCGGACTCATATGAATTGATTAGATCAATGTCATTTGGATTACCAACATATTCGGAATCGAGAAAGTATTGAACAAAAACAAGTTGACCGTTTGACCATGACTTGTGTTCAATGAGATCGTGGACAAAGGGATTGTGACATATTCTAAAGGAATGCGAACTTGTATCTAGTTATACTATTTGGGTAGGTATGACGGTTTGCTAGAACCTAATCATATCTTATGGATTCATGTCTGAACCCATTGCCAACTTAGTATAATCCTAGAGGGTCACACACAATAGAACGAATCCTTAAAGGACTATATTGGAAATTAAGGCTCTCTGATCCTGGTGTGCGACCGCACCAACCAGGCTGGGCGGCCGCACATGTTTGGGCGACCGCACACCTAATTTTGGGCGGCCGCACAGTATGTCGGGACATATTTCCTGATTTAATTAGGAAAAGAATTTTGGACGGGTTTTGACATAAGTTTCCTATTTGGAATAGGTCTAACTTGTATATAAACAGCCAAATTCTGCCAGAACTTAACCCTAGCTTTTGTGCAAGTCTCCAAAGAGTTTGAGAGAGTTTTATTTTGTTCTAAGACATCCTAGATTGAAGAACAAAATAATACACAAAATAATATTCCATATAGTTCATATTAATTATGAAAACGTGTTTCACAATTTTGGTCGAGCAACCAAGATCAAGTGTTCTTGATATTCATTCAAGGTGTGGATACCGCTAGAGGTTGAAGCTCATCATCTTCAAAGTTCGTGTTCTTACTTGTTTGTGATTAAAGATTCAATTTCTCCACCAAGATCAAAGACCAAATTCAAAGTCATCAAGGGTTAGTTTTTTCTAGTATTCATATTGCAAGTATTTGATTTAATCATATGAACGGATCTATGGGCTTTGGGTTTCATAAAATTTTAAATGCTATTTTCCGCTGCGCATGTTACTTGGAAACCCAACAGTGGTATCAAAGCCCCGTTCATGTTGATTATTTCAATACCTAGGTCATGTTGTGTGTATATAAATTGTTTATGTGCTTAGCATGATATGAATATTAGATTATATGATGTTTATGTGTTATATGATTTTATGTGGTTTATTGTTTTACAACTTTAATTGCACTATTCAATCGCACTAAAAATTATGATGGATTCTGAATTGTTTGACTATAAATTTTGATTAGATCAAAGTTTTGATAATCGAGGAAAAACAATTTTGAGACAAGTTTTCGAACTTTAAAAATTCTGTCTGATGCTACTGTGCGACCGCACAGAAAATCTTGCGCGACCGCACAAGTTTGGACGACCACACAGTTTTTCTTGGGCGGCCGCACAGTTGTCAGGATTCTGGTTTTTGATTTTCGGTCAGAGTCAGAATCTGGAATTTTGATGGAGTTCGACCGGACCAGTGACAAGACCAGGCCAGACCTGCTGGTCTGGAGTGGGTTTTGGGCAGTTGGTTTGGGTGTGGATCTTGGGGTTTGATTTTCCTATTTGTTTTAGTCTTGTGATTCTAAGATTGGTTCAAGGTTTGGATGGCTAATCTACGTTCATCGAGATTGTGTTTCCCAAACTTGATCGCAATCAAAAAAGATAAAACGAAGTTAGAATTATGAAGAGTTCATAATTGCTCAAATTGAGAAACAAAGTTCTTGATTCAAAGATTGGAGATCCATGTGGAATTGTGGATGCAATTGGCCTACGTTCATCGAGACCGTCTATTGCTTAGTTTCGGCCACATGGACGACTATTTTCTTGGTTTCTTGAATTAGTGCGGAATTGTGGATGCCTTATGGCTTAGTTTCGGCCGCACTTCTTGTTGTCTTGATTTGGAGATAATAACCAAAGTTGAAATAGTCTCATCCTCATAATTATAGAGAAACTAAAGACACATAAATATTATGCTTAAATTAATGGAGATTAATTTAGTGGCTAAACTTGATGCGTAACATGTTTATATTATGTGCTCATAAATGTGTTATATGCTATATGTGATGAACCTTCAATGAATGTTTTAAGTCCTTCTGCCATGCCATGATTAAAACACTTGTTTATACATGGGTAATTTTGTGTGGGCTCGCCAAAGCGAGGTGCATTGATTTTATTCATGTATGAGCAAGATAAGTGACTAAGAGTTTCCTATGCATTTAAAATGGTTGGACTTAATTAAGCGTCAAAACAGTTTTGGGCTTAAGGCAAAGATGAGATTTAACATGCTTTTTGAAATTGGATTTCTTAAAGAATCTCATGAAAAGAACTGAGAGTCATTGAGATATGATTGACAAGAGTTGTCTACCTAATTAATTTGATTTTGAACGGTGCGCCAAAGCGTACTTAAAATTAAATTAAAGCGGGATCTTAACCCATTTAAATTATACTATACATTGGATGTATAAAGAAGGTTGTATAATTTAGTGGGAGTATTTTTGGAAAAATACATTGTTTATTTATTTAATGAAAATTGGTACTTATTAAATTTTGAAAATTTTGCATAATTGTAGATAATGACTAACAACACTCAATCAATTTCGTTGCGATCGATCCTTGAGAAGGATAAGCTCCAAGAGAATGGCACGAACTTTATGGATTGGATCCGTAGCCTAAGAATTGTTCTTAGGCAAGAAGATAAGTTGTACATTCTCGAAGGACCTCTTCCTGCTGAACCAGAACCTACTACCCCTAGGGCAGAAAGAGACAGTTGCAAGAAACATCGTAATGATTCTAGAGATGTAAGTTGTCTCATGCTTGCTACTATGTGCTCAAAACTCCAACAAAGTTTGGAACATTTGGAAGCCTATGAGATAGGCGTGGAGTTAAGAGCCATGTTTCAAGAGCAAGCTAGGCAACAGAGGTACAAGACCATTGTTGCATTCACTTCTTGCAAAATGAATGAAGGGCAACAAGTGAGTCCTCACATGCTTAAAATGAAAGGTTATGTAGAGCATCTTGAGAAACTTGGCTATCCAATTCCATTGGAGCTAGCCACGGATTTCATTCTTAATTCATTGCCTAAAAGTTATAATCAGTTTGTGATGAATTATAACATGCATGGAATAGATAAGAATCTCTCCGAGTTTCATGGGATGCTTAAAACTGCGGAGATGAAGATTGTGGAGAAAGGTTCTCCTGTGCTCTTGGTTCATGATGGGAAGAAGGCTGGTGCCAAAGGAAAGGGTAAGGCAAAAGTTGTCAAACCCAAGATAAGCAAGGCAAAGGTTGCCAAGGCTTCTGAGGCAAAACCCGATACACAAAAGGATGCAATTTGTTTCCATTGTCAAGAAATTGGTCATTGGAAACGTAATTGCAAGGCTTTCTTGGAAAAGCAAAAGAAGAAGAAGGCAAGCAAGGCTGCGTCGACTTCAGGTATCTATATGATAGATATTCTCCTTTCTACCACTGATTCTTGGGTATTGGATACCGGATGTGGTTCTCACATTTGTTTAAATGTGCAGGGACTAAAGAATAGGAGACTGCTTAAAGAGGGTGAAGTAGACCTACGCGTGGGGAATGGAGCAAGAGTTGCTGCATTAGCTGTAGGGACTTATGAAGTCACTTTACCTTCCAGTTTAATACTTGTTTTGAACAATTGCTATTATGTACCGGATTTAAGTAGAAATATTATTTCAATTTCTTGTTTGGATAACAAAGGTTTTAAGTTTCTTATTGAGAATAAGAAATTTTCTATTTATTTAAATGATGTGCTTTATGGTATTGCAAATTCATTTAATGGCCTTTATATCTTGGATGTCAAGAATGAAAATAATAAAAATGTCTATCATATAAATAAGAAATCTAAACCTAATGATGAAAATCATTCTTATTTATGGCATTGCCGTCTTGGTCATATAAATGAGAAGCGTATCTCAAAACTCCATGGGGACGGTCTCTTAGGTTCATGTGACCTTGGGTCATATGACAATTGTGAGTCGTGTCTTCTTGGAAAAATGACTAAGACACCTTTTACCAAGCTAGGTGAAAGGGCAAGCGACTTATTGGGGTTGATACATTCCGATGTATGCGGACCATTAAGTAGCAATGCTAGGGGAGGATTTCAATACTTCATAACCTTCACTGATGATTATAGTAGATTTGGGTATGTTTACCTAATGAAACATAAAAGTGAAGCATTTGAGATATTTAGAATATTTCAAAATGAAGTAGAAAAACAACTTGGCAAAATTATTAAGGCACTTCGATCAGATCGAGGTGGAGAATACTTGAATCATGAATTTGATGATCATCTAAAGAATTGTGGAATAGTTTCACAATTTACTCCACCCGGAACACCACAATGGAATGGTGTGTCCGAGAGGAGAAATCGGGCTTTGTTAGACATAGTTCGATCAATGATGAGTCAAGTTGATCTTCCAATATCCTTTTGGGGTTACGCTCTAGAAACCGCTGCTTTCACACTAAATCGTGTTCCAACTAAATCGGTTCAAAAGACTCCATATGAGATGTGGAGCGGAAAGAAGCCTTGTCTGTCTTTCATGAAGATTTGGGGTTGTGAAGCTTTTGTCAAAAGACTTGTCTCAGACAAACTTGCACACAAATCTGATAAATGTATTTTCGTGGGATAACCTAAGGAAACTAAAGGATATTACTTTTACAACCAAACGGACAACAAAGTGTTTGTTGCCCGAACTGGTATCTTTCTAGAGAAAGCGTTTCTCTCCAAAGAAATCAGTGGGAGTAAAATAAATCTTGAAGAAATTCGAGACCCAGAAAATGACATCGAACCGATAGTGGAACAAGAACAAGAACCACAAGGAGTTGTGGAACCTGTTCAAAATACATAAGTAACTCGCAGATCTAGTAGGTTACGATCCGAGCCCGAGAGATATGGATTTCTCGTAACGGATAGTAATGAGGTGGAAATCATTGAGAATGATGAACCGACAACCTATCAAGAGGCGATGTCTTCTCCTGATTTGGACAAGTGGTTTGGAGCCATGGAATCCGAATTGCAATCCATGCAAGACAATCAAGTTTGGAATTTGATTGATGCACCCGAAGGTGTAAAAATCATAGGATGCAAATGGGTCTTCAAGAAGAAGACTGACATGGATAGGAAGGTGCATACTTACAAATCTAGACTTGTAGCGAAAGATTATAGGCAAGTTCATGGTATTGACTATGATGAAACCTTTTCACCCGTAGCAATGATCAAGTCTATAAGAATTTTGCTTGCCATTGCCGCATATCATGACTATGAAATATGGCAAATGGATGTCAAAACCGCTTTCCTAAATTGAAAACTACAAGAGGATGTGTACATGACACAACCAGAGGGTTTTGAACAGAATTCTAAGGTATGTAAATTGCAGAGATCCATCTATGGATTAAAGCAAGCTTCTAGGAGTTGGAATCTCCGTTTTGATGAATCGGTCAAAGAGTTTGGTTTCATCAAGAACGAAGATGAACCTTGTGTATACAAGAAGATTAGTGGGAGCATAGTGCTATTCCTTATTTTATATGTGGATGACATATTACTCATTGGAAACTACATTCCTACACTTCAGTCTGTGAAGACTTGGTTAGGAAAGTGCTTCGCAATGAAAGATATGGGTGAAGCCGTATATATACTTGGCATTAAGATCTACAGAGATAGATCTAGAAAGCTACTTGGTTTAAGCCAACGTACATACATTGACAAGGTTATTAGAAGATTCCGCATGGAAAATTCTAAGAGAGGAACCTTGCCAGTGTTACATGGAGTTTCTCTAAGCAAGACTCAATGTCCTAAGACAAAAGATGAGCGTGAGAAAAAAAATGATGTTCCATATGTGTAGATACCCCGGGGGAACCACGGCTTTAGGATAGAGCGCGCGGAGTGATCCTAGGATGTCTAACTTGTTTTTTTTTAGAGTCGCCACCTATGTTTTGAGGAACATAAGAAAAACCTATTGATTGTAGCCTAAGTTTGATTACGAAAACAGAGATTCTTTGTTTTGAGGTTCGGGGGTTAGATTACGAGATGGGAAGTACCGAAACACCCATCTCGCCCAACTAAAGTTGGTCTTGCTTGATCAAAATCTACATGAATGAAAATGTTCTTCTTCTTCTTCTTCTTCTTTAAGTCATGAAAAGGGGGTTTAAAATAGAGTTTGGAATGTAGGAGATAACTCCTTAACCAACCTCAATGAGATGAGGTGATCATTAGAGTCATGTCCCAAAATGATTTGGGTGATTGCACATTTGATTAAAGTAAAAAGAGGGAGGAGATGAAGTAGAAAAGGAAGGAAAAGATGGACTTTTACCTACAATTTGGAGACCTTCAAATATTTCTTGATGAAATCCTTGGAGAACCTTTAGAAAGTGATTTTGGTATAGTTTTTGTAAGTTCAATTTTCGATCTATGTTTTCGATCCTTGAAAATGGAGGTAAAGAGAGGTTTTTATAGGTGAAAGAGTGGTGTTTTTGGTGCCAAAACTCAGTCACCAAGAAATCCTTCCCGGGCAAAATCCTGTAAATTGAGCAAGGGAGGGAATCCTGGCCAAAAATCTGTAACTGACACCCAGAGGCGCGCGCTTCCTGCTTTGGGGTCGGGAGGCGCGCGCGCCTGGCTCCTAGTGTCGGAGGCGCGCGACTCAGAGAAGGCAATTTTGACAGAATGGACTAGAAAGTCAGCCCTGTCATTCAGTTTAGTCCCTGGACTTAACGAAGTCAGTCAGGAACTTAACGGAAGTGACAGAAACTAACGAGAAACACTTAGAATGGGGAGAAACACAAAATCAAATGTGCAATCGGGGTGAGCTGTCCAAGGCGGGGTGTCTACAGAGCCCCTCGGCGACGTGGGCTGCAAAGCAGAATGCGTCGACGAAAGTTAAAAACACCCGCCGAGGACATCACCAAGAAAAGGCAAAGACTCGATGAAAGCAGGAATTTGAAATTGCGAGAGATAGTGGTGCGCTCCCTGTGTGAGCGGCTTTTACTGGAGTGTTGTATTGGAGCTCATGGGAGCTTATCTCGATATGGACCGAGTTTGTTGAGTTGGGGCTCATGGGAGCTTGTCTCGATATGGACCGAGTTGTCGACTTGGAGCTCATGGGAGCTTGTCTCGATATGGACCGAGTTGCCGACTTGGAGCTCATGGGAGCTTGTCTCGATATGGACCGAGTTGCTGACTTGGAGCTCATGGGAGCTTGTCTCGATATGGACCGAGTTGTCGACTTGGGGCTCATGGGAGTTTGTCTCGATATGGACCGAGTTGCCGACTTGGAGCTCATGGGAGCTTGTCTCGATGTGGACCGAGTTGCCGACTTGGAGCTCATGGGAGCTTGTCTCGATGTGGACCGAGTTGCCGACTTGGAGCTCATGGGAGCTTGTCTCGATATGGACCGAGTTGCCGACTTGGAGCTCATGGGAGCTTGTCTCGATATGGACTGAGTTGCCGACTTGGAGCTAATGGGAGCTTGTCTCGATATGAACTGAGTTGCCGACTTTGTGGGGTGCGGGCACGGTTGAATGTTTTGAATGAGGTCGTTAGCGAACCCTTGTTGACGAATCCGTTAGTGAATCCGTTCGATGAAATATTGCTTTGAAGCCTCGTGCCATTTGGAGTCACACTTGACTTTTTTGAATTGTGGGGTACGGGCACAGTTGACCGCGACCAGAAAAATGTTCCTGCTGGGGATGAAATGTTGAGATTGACTCTTGAGGGGGGTGTGGCACCCGTGACAGAACTTAGGGAGTTCGGAATTTTGAAGAGGACAGCCTACTTTTGAGTGGGAGTTTCTATCCTACTTTCGATTTTTGACATGCCTTAAGGGCGGACCAGAAAAAGGTGTGCCCAACTGGGTGTCTGAGGATCGGGACAGTGTCTTGATATAGGCTGGAGATATCTGACAAGGCCCTTTTCTTGAAGCGATTTAGACCTGGGAGGCGCGCGCCTTTATATGTAGGCTTGGGACGCGCGCGCACTTCAGACCGCTGGCGGGTGGCGCGCGCGTCTGGGAGGCGGAATTCCGGGCTTGACATTTGCTGACCAAAAGAGCCCCCAACAGCTATAATATCATCTTCTGTTCGACCACTTGATCCTCACAGCTCCTTTCTGCCATTTTTGAACATCATATTATTGCTTAACTTTGCTTGTGATCAACATTTTCCATGGCTTCCAATTCTTTTGCCCTTGATGCCAAGGTTGTTAGTGAGTATGAAAAGGACTTGGGTACTTTTGTGTATTCTTTTAAGACCCATCCCAAGAAGGCCTTCATTAAAGACTTCGGGTTCCGAATTCTTTTCACTTTGCGGACGTTGAAGCCGGATTGGGATTTGTTGAGAGCTGCCGCGGCTTTCTGGGATTGCGACAGCCATACCTTCAACCTTTCAGCTAATGAAATGGTGCCGACTGTTGACGATTTTGGGGCCATCCTTAGCATGCCTTTGGCCGGTCGGATTGCCGTCCCTAAATATCACCGTGGTGCCGTCGACTCTTGGGTTGAGTTACTGAATCTCCCTGTTGAGGACGTGAGGAAGATGTTGCATGGTACCGTGATTGACATAACTGAGTTGCCGATGTTCTTCAGTTTACACTCGGAGGACCCGGTGGTTTAATCTTTCAAAAGGAATGCCATAGCCGTTTGTCTCTTCAGCGAAGTACTGTTTGTTACACCCTTCGGGACTGCGGACGCGCAGTTGGCTGAGATTATTTTGCAAGCTAAGGAGCAGCGATTTAGTGTAATCCCTCTTATTGTAGGGGAGACGTTGCACGGCCTTGATGAGTTACATAGGACGGGCAAGATGTGTCGGGGAAGCCCTTTGCTCTTGACCATATGGCTCCGAGAACACTTCAGAATTTATTCTCCGGATGGTGATTTGTCTCCTTTTGCTGTTCATAGGAGGAAGTTGTTGATCCGGGATTTATCTGAAGATGATTGGAAGAAATTCTTTGCTTCTCGGCTGACCGCCGATATTGAGTGGTGTCCTCCTTCTTGGGGTCTTCGTCCTTTTGTGGAATGGACTCTTGGTTTTCAGCACGTGGTTGTACCCGGTTTGAGAGATTCTTCATTTTACCAGCCAGAGCGGGTTCTGCGGCAGTTCGGTCGCCAACAGACAATTCCTTTTCCGAGGGATGGAATGCTTCGTCCAGTTGCTTACATGGGTCCTGACTTCTCGAGTGAGCTTCAGTCGGCTTGGGGAGATGACCGCAATCGTTGGGCTTTCGCTCCTCTGCATCGGGGGAGTGTCTTCCTTCCCGAGAGCTACTTGGACTATTTATTTGGCACCCTTTACCGTGGCATCACTTGGGTTGATGTGCTTCGTGCCGAGTTGTTGGGACAGGGTTTTGAGCCTAGCAGTACTTTGAGATATAGGGAGGCTGCTGCTGATTCGAGTAACATTCTCGCTGACCCTTTCGGTACTCCTTTGGATGACTTTTATTCTAGGAGACGTGTTGCATCACAGAAGGTTTCGGTGCGTATTAGTGCTCCTTTGTTACCCAAGAAGAAAAGGATTGAGAGACGATCGGGTGGTCCTTCGAAAGCTAAGAGAAAATTGGATTTTTCTTAGTACCCTAAGAGATTGCAATTAGACCACTTTGTTTTAGGATTTAACATTTTAATGTCTTTTGTTGCTCAATAAATCCGTTGTAATGGTTTGAATAATTCATTGAATGAATAAAAAATTGCATTTTGTTATTTGAAGTGAATTGGGTATTTTTGATATGTTTAGACCGCACCCGAAGGTTGCCTACGTTCCTCCAGTTGGGAGGCTCAGGTCTTCGTAGTTCAAACAAACAAAGACCATTTTTTTTTTTTTTTTTCGTTGTGCACCCTGTTTTTTGCCTAGACCGCCCTTGCGGGTTTTCAATCTAGCGGGCTTCTTTTTTGCACGTGCTCTAATTTTTGCCTAGGCCTCCCTTGCGGGTTTTCAACCTAGCGAGCGATTTTTTTTTTTTTTTTTTTTTAATGGTCTTTGTTTATTAAGCGTAGAACCTCTTGAGCTTATCGAGGTTGACCTCCTTTGGCAGCTGGTCACCATCTAAATCCACGAGCCGGACTGCACCACCGCTTAGTATCTTTTTGACCAGGTACGGACCGATCCGTCGGGGTCCCCATTTCCCCAGGGGATTCATGGCATTAGGAGGATGTTGTCTTAAGACCAAATCTCCCACATTGATGCTTCGAGGCCTCACTTTTTTGTTGAAGGCTCTTGCCATCCTTTGCTGATATGCCCTCGTGCGTTCGAGTGCTCTTAACCTTTTCTCGTCGAGCAAGGCTAGTTGTTCATATCGACTTTGCATCCAGTCGACCTCGTTGACTTGATTCTCGAGGAGGGCTCGTAGAGATGGGACTTCAAGTTCGATAGGGAGTACGGCTTCAGAACCATAGACCAATGCATAAGGAGTTTCTCCTGTTGCGGATCGTATTGATGTGCGGTAGCCCCACAATGCTAATGGTAGCTTCTCGGGCCAATCCCTTCCCGTTGAGGCCATTTTCTTGACGATGATCTCGATGGTCTTATTTGCTGCTTCGACTGCGCCATTTGCTTGGGGCCGGTAAGGAGATGACTTGTGCTTGGTGATCTTGTATTCTACCAAAAGTGCATCCATTTCCTTCTCGAAGTGAGAGCCGTTGTCGGAAATGATTTCATGAGGCACGCCGTATCGGCACATGATATTAATCTTTACAAATTCGGCCACTTTCTTGGCGTTGAGGGTCCGATAGGCTTGTGCTTCGACCCACTTTGTGAAGTAGTCGACTGCCACTAGGACGAATGACTGCCCATTGCTTCCGGCAGGATGAACTTTACCGATGATGTCTATCCCCCAACAAGAGAAAGGCCAAGGTGTGACCATGTTGTAAAGTTGTGAGGGTGGAGCATGTTGCAGATTAGCGTGGAATTGGCACTTGGCACACCTTTTGACTTTCTCGATACAGTCTCGTTCCATAGTGCTCCAATAGTAACCAATGCGAAGTATCTTCTTGACTAGCATAAACCCGTTCATGTGGGGTCCACATTCTCCTTCGTGCACTTCACACATTATCTCTTGAGCTTCGGTCTCATTGGCGCATAGGAGATTGATCCCGTCGTGGTGCCTTTTATAGACTCGGTCCCCAATCAGTACGTACCGAGAGGCTAACCTTTGCAGAGCTGCTTGAGACTTCTTATTGATGTTCTCGGGATAGGTGCCGTCCTTGAGGAAGTTCATGATGTCCGAATACCACGGAGAGTTTGTTTGAACCTCGTTGATCTCGATACTCATGCAATATGCCGGACTGTTCCTTCGAGCAATTTTGAAAGGCTTCACCATTTTCCCTTTGGGCATTTCAACTAATGAAGCTATAGTGGCCAGTGCATCGGCGAAGCGATTCTTATCCCTTGGCAGGTAGTTGAAAGTGATCTCTTGGAACTGTTCAACCAGTTCTTCAAGGCGCTGACCATACTGTTGGAGAGTCGGGTCTTGGGTTCGCCATTTACCCGATTGCTGATTGATAAGGAGGAAAGAGTCGTCGAACACTTCTAGTTCCGTGACATTTCTTTCGAGAGCTGCTTCGAGCCCTGCTATGCATGCTTCGTACTCGGCAATGTTAGTGGTAACTTCGAATTCCAGGCGTATGGCAATGGGAGTGTAGATGTCTTTTGGATCGACAAGCAATACCCCTATACCAAAACCGTGTTTATTGGCGGCGCCATCGAAAAAAAGTTTCCACTTGTCTTCCTCGGTTGCAGTACAAATTAAATGCTCGTCGGGGAACTGTACATCTTCCCCCTTCACTTCGTCACACGGGAATTCGGCAAGCTGGTCACTGAACACTTTCCCCCTGACGGATTTTAGTGTGACGTAAGTGATATCATAGCCGGCGAGCATGAAGTACCATTTGGCTATTCTTGTTGACATGAAAGGCTTCTCGAAGATGTAGCGGAGCGGGTCCACCTTTGCTACTAGCTTGATCGGAAAAGCTTCCATATAGTGTTTGAGCTTTTGAGTGACCCAAACCAATGCTGCACATGACTTCTCTAAGACAGAGTAGTTCTTTTCGCCCCCTTGGAATCGGCGACTGACAAAATAAATGGCGTTCTCCTTTGTGGACTCTCGTTGCTCTTGTGCTAACATAGCCCCTAGGGCTTCATCATTGACAGTGAGATAAAGCAACAGAGGTTTCTCCTTGTGTGGCGGAACTAGAACAGGAGGGCACGTCAAGTAATGCTTCACTTGATCGAAGGCTTCTTGGCACGCGTCGGTCCATTCTAGAGCCACATTCTTCTTGAGTAACTTGAAGATTGGCTCGCACATGGAAGTGAGTTGGTGCACAAACCGACTGATGTATTGTAGTCTTCCCATGAAACCTTTAATCTCTTTCTGCGTCTTTGGAGGAGGCATGTCAATGATTGCCTTGATTTTGGAGGGGTCTACTTCGATTCCCCTTTCAGTGACCATATAACCAAGAACTTTGCCTCGGATAACCCCGAATGTTCACTTTGCAGGGTTGAGCCTCATCTTGTGTTGACGAAGCCTTTCGAAGAACTTGCGGAGATCGATTAGGTGTTTACCATCGGTTCCTTTGGAGTGAATGATCATGTCGTCCACATAGACCTCGATTTCTTTGTGAATCATATCGTGGAACAAGTCTGTCACGGCTCTTTGGTTGGAAGTCCCAGCATTTCTTAACCCAAACGGCATGACTGTGTAGCAAAAGGTACCCCACGGTGTTGTGAAGGCTGTCTTATGTTGATCTTCCTCGGCCATGAGAATCTGATTGTACCCAACGAACCCATCCACGAATGAGCAAACCTCGTAGGCAGCAGTGGAGTCGACTAGCATGTCGATATTAGGGAGTGGAAAATCATCCTTTGGGGAAGCTTTGTTTAAATCCCGGAAGTCTACACAAACTCGAACCTTGCCGTTCGCCTTCCTGACTGTCACAATGTTGGCTAACCATGTCGGATACTCGATAACCTTGATGAAACCCACACTGAGGAGCTTCTCAATCTCTTCTTTGACCTGTAGAGACCATTCTGGCTTGATCTTTCTGAGCTTCTGCTTTACTGGCCTGGTACCTTCTCTGATCGGAATCCTGTGCTCCGCTACCTTTCTGTCTAAACCCGGCATGTCTTTGTATGACCATGCGAACACATCCACGAACTCCCGTAGTAGTGCAGTCAATCTGTCTTTGTCGTCCCCCTTGAAGAAGCTTCCAATCTTGGTTTCTTTTGGCTCTTCTTCGGTACCCAGATTAACAACGTGCAATTCTTCGTCAGCCTTTGGACCATTCTCGCCACGACTACGGACTTGTTGAGCAAGTTCATTTAAGTATGTTGTGTTTTCGTGGTCTATTTCATCATAATTTGAATCGTTATTAACTTGTTCGTTAAGTTCATTATTAGTTAATTCATCATTTATGATGTTTGCAATCTCAGGGTACTCAGAAATATCAAATTTTCATTAGCAAAGAAAGGAAACACACGCTCGGCTATGGCCTCCAACTCCTCTTGGGTGAGGGTATTAGAGACACTCTCGGACTCGAAAGTAAGGGTGAGCTGCTCTTCCTTTGTTGCTGTGCGGGGTATGCAACCCATTTCTTGGACTAAGAATTCCTCGGATACCACGGGCCCTTTTGTTGAATACCAATTGTTGATCGGCTCGGAGCTTGGCGGGATCTCACTGATAGTCTCGTTCATGATGACGGTGTCATGGATGGCGTTGACTTGGCATTCATTCATTACGGCAAGCTCTTCGAACATGGAGGCTAAATCTGTCAGTTCTTCCCCCACGGTGATTTCTGTCTCGGACTCTATAGTCACCTTCATTCCCCACCATTCACGGGGCGACATGGTAGTTGGTTCCCTTTCGGATATTTGGATCTCACAATCGGAGAAGATTTCGAGGCCGGGCTTTTTGACACCCTTATTGTTAACCCACAGCTCGGGAAAGATCATGTATGGAACGTCTTCCCCTTGGCGGACAAAATAACCATTCAACGTCTTGCGGTAAGGCCTTAGATTAGGGACTTCATACCTACGGCCTTCTTTACGAGCTCGGGCCTTTTCGTTCTTGATTGCTTGCTCTTGTTTCAAGTCTTCTTTGGAAGGCTCATACCCCAAACCGAAGGTGTTCTTGACAAATGGGACTTGCACGGGATGTAGGATTCCTTGCTGATATTTCCCTAAGCCTAAACCAGGGAAGTAGTCCATATTCCTCATCATGCAGAGGACTTTGTGATTGCTGGGGGTCCATGATCCGTTTCCCCCTTCTTTATCAATCGCGTTGATTGAGACGCCGGAGAGAGTGGAGTCTGGTAGACCATGCTGAACTTGGTGGACGGGCTCACCTTTTCTGTGGATAGTGATGTTTTCAGCCATTACGGTCACTATTTCATCACCATTTCGGATCTTGACACGTTGACGGTACGGCATTAGCACTGTGAATCCATGGTCGACCTAACAGTAAGTTGAACGAGGCCGGGATATCAAGCACTTGGAATGGAATGACCATGCTTCCAAACTCAATGTCTATCTCGATCATACCCATGACTGTACGGGCGGTGCTGTCATAACCTCGGATTACTTGAGTAGAAGGCTTCAAATCAGAATCCTTAAGCCCCAGTATACCCATGATTCTACCAGGCATGAGATTGAGTACGGAACCACCGTCCACTAAAACTCTTGAGACGGGCCTCCCCCTTGCTCGTAGAGGTCTTCTCGGAAGCAAACGGTGGAAGGTCCAGAATGTTGGCCTTGAGTTGTTCTTGAGTTGGACAAGATAGATGGAGGTCTTCATGGAGTGTTGTGAGCTTGCGGCCTTTGAGAAGAGGAGCTCGGTGCGGAAGTGGAAGGGTTGCTTGCTATGACTCGACCGGATCGAGTTAGCATGTTGACGTTCCCATCTTGCTTCTTTTTCCTATTCTCTAGTACTCCCTCATTACCTCATCGTAAGTCACTACATAACAAGAATTGTCAAGTTTATTCATAATATTGGGTCCCTCATTCACAATTGGGTTGAATGGGTGGTCCCCTCAAATTCTCCTATCTCTATTACATTGACATGCTCGTCATTAGTCACTACAAATTCTTTCTTATCTATGAGATCTTGAATGACATTGCGGAGAATGAAGCAATCCTCGGTGGTGTGGCCACTATATTGGTGGTAGCCACAATATTTGTGGTGAGCATGATTGGAGTTGATCGTCTTGGGTTGGTACCCTTGCACGGTGTGATTTGACCCTTTGCTTTGAGGACCTCGAACACTTCGGTTTGAGTCATGCCTTGGAGAGGCGTGTAGACACGGTCACTTCGGGACTTCTTCCCTTGAGGTGGAGGAACCTTTTTGTAATTCCCCTTGTCAATAGTGACGGCGTGACCGAGGCCTCTTTTGTGGAGTTGGAAGCGGCCTTGTAGCGGTAAGAAGGAGTGGTCTTCTTAATCTCCTTGAGCAAGTCATCCATGCGTACCCCCGCCTCATACATTTGGGAGAAGTCGGAGTAGCAAGCCCCACTTAGGTGAGTGCGGAGATCGAATCTTGAGACACTTGAGAAATATGTCCATTTGCTCTTTTGTGTTCGGCCTCTCAACAATTTCAGAGAGTTTGTCATTCCATCTCCTTGTGAAGTCGATGAAGGACTCATTGTCTCGTTGAGTAGTGTTCTCTAGCTCTTTCCTTGTGGGCCGGTGAGTGGTGTTGCCTTGGTATTGGTTCTTGAAGGCAAGCATGGCGGAGTCCCAATCAAGACGGACAGTGAGCGGGAGAGTAGCATACCAATCTTTTGCCGCCCCCTCGAGAGTGAGAGGAAAGCATTGAGCCATCACCTTGGGGAGACCTTCTTTGGAACCATTGCCCAAATATAAGTCTCAATGTGAGCCATAGGACAAGAGTTGCCCTTGAATTTGCTTATGTCGGGCATCTTGAAATTATCGGGAAGAGCGGCCATAGTACTCATGAGGATGGATGATTGATAAAGGCTTGTGTCGGAGCCTTTCCCCATGTTGGCCCATTGAAATTTTGGTCGATGTAGGCCATGATAGAATCCACATTTTGGGCTCATTGTTCTCGGAACTTGGTTCCCCCATTTTCTTGGTGCGGGTGTTGACATAAGGACTCTTGAACAAACCCTCGGTCCATTCGGATTCATCATCATTGTTCTTGTTCTTTCCCTTGGCAAGGTTGGTGAGCTTTTCTTTCATTAGCTCCATTTCGGCCTCGTGGGCCTCCCTTTGGCTGTCGAGGTGGGATTGCCAAATGTCGTCTTTGCTTTGTGCCTCCTTGTTAAGGGTGGAGACTTGCTCTTGGAGGAGTTGGACCATAGTTGAGAGCTGTTCGAGAGACATGGTGTTGCTGCTGCCGGTCATGGTTGATGTGGAGCTGTTGGAGTGATCTCTTCACGGACTAACCGATTTGCTGAATCCCGGTAGACTTTGTAAGTACCAATTGAACCTATATTGCAGAAGAGGCCCTTGTCAGTCTTGAGTAACACTTGCGGTCCATGAAGAGGCTTAGAACACACAGTTGGGCACACGACTCGAACCACATAAGAAAAGACTCTTTTTTTTTTTTTTATAAGTCGGAGGGAATGAATCCCTTTTGGGGTTTCTAAGAAAATAATGGAATCGTCACACTAGTATATAGACCATCTCGCGGTCCCATATACTCATCGGATTCCATCGCGCTTTTGAATCTACATGTATCGGGATTAAACTAAATTAATGTAGTAAAGCATACATGCGGGGACGGATTTTTTTTCGTCCAAAATAACCACTTTTGGGGACGGATTTTTATTGCGTCCATTTCAACAAGTTGGCATGTATGATTTGAAGACATTAGTTTAGGGAAATCTCGGTACATGGAAACCGACTTGAGTCACGGAGTGTTAGACCCTAACTAGAATTTGTGTGGTTTGTGCTCGACTTGAATATGAGGCTCAAAGGTCACCCCCGGCATGTAGTCTTGAACTACGCCACGGGCTGAGGTTTACCGCTTCGAAAGAGCCAAGGTCTGGTGGAGCTTGAAACTTTCTAGGACGGGCCTCGACGGGTTTGGGGTTGGACTTGTGCGACTCGATAGTGAGCAGTTCATAGGAATATGTGCATGTAGTGTGAGGTCTAACAAGTGACAAAATTTTTTTTTTTATTTTTTTTTTTTTTTTTTTGAAAAGAAAGAAAAACACACAAAACACATAAGCACATAAAATTACAACTCCCGAATCACCCGTGTGACCGGTAAATAAAACACAAAATTAAAACAGTCCGAGGGTTCAATTCTGTTCTGATGCAGGCAACTGTGCCCACACCCACTGTTCTGCTCAGTCACTGAAACCTGTCTCTGTTCTGGAAACCAACCCAGAAGCGTGCGCCTCTGAGTGCTGATGTGGGACGCGCGCGCATGGCGCAATGCTTATGAGGCGCGCGCTTCTGGGGCACACCTGTCAGAATGTCAGACTTTGGACTCAGGGGATTGCCCTGGTCCCATGTTCATATTGTAACCCCTGCAGAAGTGATTAGTGCAGAATAACAGAAAAAGAAGATGAAGAACATGAAGAAGGGCGATTCTGGTTCTTGATGCGGGATGCGCGCGCCTTAGGCTTAAAAGGACAGACGCGCGCGCTTCCCATCGAAACAGAATGCCAGAAAAGATGTAGATTTTGATCAGAATGCAAGTTTAACCTCAAATATCCCTAGCAGAGTCGCCACTGTAGATACCCCGGGGAACCACGCTTTAGGCTAGAGCGCGCGGAGTGATCCTAGGATGTCTAACTTGTTTTTAGAGTCGCCACCTATGTTTTGAGGAACATAAGAAAAACCTATTGATTGTAGCCTAAGTTTGATTACGAAAACAGAGATTCTTTGTTTGAGGTTCGGAGGTTAGATTACGAGATGGGAAGTACCGAAACACCCATCTCGCCCAACTAAAGTTGGTCTTGCTTGATCAAAATCTACATGAATGAAAAGTTCTTCTTCTTCTTCTTCTTTAAGTCATGAAAAGGGGGTTTAAAATAGGATTTGGAATGTAGGAGATAACTCCTTAACCAACCTCAATGAGATGAGGTGATCATTAGAGTCATGTCCCAAAATGATTTGGGTGATTGCACATTTGATTAAAGTAAAAAGAGAGAGGAGATGAAGTAGAAAGAAAGGAAAAGATGGACTTTTACCTACAATTTGAAGAACTTCAAATATTGCTTGATGAGATCTTGGAGAACCTTTACAAAGTGATTTTTGTATAGTTTTTTGTAAGTTAATTTTCGGTCAAGTTTTCGATCCTTGAAAATGGAGGTAAAGAGAGGTTTTATAGGTGAAAGAGGGGTGTTTTGGTGCCAAAACTCAGTCACCAAGAAATCCTTCCCGGCAAAATCCTGTAAATTGAGCAAGGGAGGGAATCCTGGCCAGAAATCTGTAACTGACGCCCAGAGGCGCGCGCTTCCTGCTTTGGGGCGGGAGGCGCGCGCGCCTGGCTCCTAGGTCGGAGGCGCGCGACTCAGAGAAGGCAATTTGACAGAATGGACTAGAAAGTCAGCCCTGTCATTCAGTTTAGTCCCTGGACTTAACGAAGTCAGTCAGGAACTTAACGGAAGTGACAGAAACTAACGAGAAACACTTAAATGGGGAGAA